>VUQK01027142.1:7288-21707 GCA_015106715.1 Bujurquina vittata
TGTAATCCACTGATATCTAGCAGTGATATTTTAGACTCTGTAACATTAATAATGTTATTTTTGAATAAGTGGGCTTTTATATATGTCTATAATTACAATTTTAATTAAATTAAAAGAGAAATAAACCATAAATAAAATAAACCAACAACCCAAAATTATATAATCTGCCTGTAGTTAATACAGTGCCCATTGCTTTATGCTCTTTAGCACTACTAGTGGCCAGTAATATAACACATTTGATCCACTTGAAAAATCACATAAGGCGTTTCATTTGTTTGTTATATAGCAGTGTTATAAATTACCAGAATGCCAACAAGCACCAATCTCCGCCAAGAAAAGGGGTAAAAAAAAAAAGGAGCTAACTTCTTGTCTCAAATTCCTGTTAACTTCCGTGGAAGGCAGCAGAAACCTAACTGGAATCACTGGGAATTGGAATGGGATGTACATGACTCAGAACAGGAAGGCCACACAGTGGGTGATTAGAACCACTTAGAACATCACTAGCCCCAGTCTGCTGGTGATGTGGATGCAGAGCCCAAAGAATACTAAATGATAATACCTAGCCCAGCAATAGTATGTTCACCCTGCTGCCATCTGGCAAACAATACAATATTATCTGCTACATTACCACCTGGTTCCTTTCCTCAGGCTATGTGAGCTCATCCTCCACGCGTTATGCACAATAAATATATATATTTTTTTATTTTTATGACTTAATTATTTATTAATTCATTAATATATTTATGCTGCACCAGTGCAGTCACAGTTGGTGACTGTTGCTCAAGAGACTGTTATATTTGTCAGTCCGTGTCCCCTCCCAGAGTTCCCCAGCTATTGCAAGCTTGCAGCATTGACGCCATCGAATTTCGCTTATGTGACCTTTTGCCCATTTGAAACAAGATTTATGTCTGCATGTGTCTTTGGTCCAGGGCTCTGCAGCTGACGGTCCCAGGGGTCTGTCGGTCAGGGATATAGTGACGGGGCTGGAGGACTGTCCTGTCAGGGGAGTGGAGGACTGGACCAGCTGCCTGTCTCACCTCGCTCACACACCGCAGACAGGATACTGCGTCCCCGTCGCCAGCCTGCAGCCCAGCTGGGCTCATGGACGAGGTGGGTGAGGAGTTTGCGCAGCGAGTCCACCTGACTTCACTATCAAGACATAAGCAAGCTGTATTAATTCTTAGTTTTGTTTTATGCCTCCAATAAAGAGCCAGCTGTGTACCTCTGCCTGGAGACTTAACTGTATTGAGTCGTAATCGCTTCATAAATTAAGGCCTTTCAAAAGGCAGTTATTTAATCACTTGCTTTAAGCATTAATTGACTTTGTTTTGTCATCACTCCATTGTTCCACTTAAAGATTAAAGGAGGTCAGACCCATAGAGCGGCAACAGGAACTGTGATTGGCCAGCTGTCAACTCATGTGGGAGGTAATCGTGTAACATCTGCCCAATCCCAGCTCCTGCTGCTTCTCTGTGCTCTGGAATTTACTCAAGTGGCACATTTGATTTAAGAGCAGATGCCCCTAATGTTAAATTTCTGTTAAAGTCCCATCCTTTTATTGACAGAACAGATTAGAGATCAGTCATTTATGTTTTGTTTTGTGTTTTCTTATCATTTGTCTTGTATGAATACAATTTCAAAGTCTTTAGGGCTGTGTTAGATGGTTGTAGAAAGCAAGCTAAAACAGGTTATTGCTGAGGTTTTGATTATATTTTACTCTTTTCACTCTGGTATTTTTGCCCTAGTAATTATTGTCAAAGTAGATATGCAGAACAGAGTCTTTGGGGTTTTTTTTTTTTGCCTGAAGCACACCAGATTAATGTGGATTTTACTATGCAGAGGAAAGCTAGTGACCTTTTAAGGAGTCTGCAGGATGTTTTCAGTCATCTAATAAAGGGTGTGATACTCTGTTATTTTATCTAATCATCCATTTCAAGCCGACTGAACTGAACATCTATTTTTAAGTGTTGTGGTACATTTTCCGTCTGCTTCTTTTTTTTTTCTTTGTAGCTTTCAAGCGTCTGGATGGAACAATGGACTGCTGCAGCAACAACAGCCTGACAGACCTCTGCTTCTCTTACATTAAGCCACAGGGCAGGAGCAGCAGAGAGAGAGAGGTGACACATACTCACAGATGGGGGGGGGCTTTTTGCGGCTGGTTTGTCATATGAACTTTTTCAGTCGGGATATTTATATTACTTCCTTTGTTCATTTTCTTTTATTTCCATGTGTGAGTTTCCATGAGTTTTCCGCTGCAGTGCTGTGCAAAAGTTTGACACTGTCAAAGCAGAGCTGGGATTGCTATCAGCATTTAGTGTGAGCACACTTTGTCTAAAGTGCCAGTTCTTCTTGTTACCGTAACATTTTCATGAGTAGTCACATTTCTGCGGTTTTTATGCCACCTCTGTTACTCTTTGTTCTTCTTGCAGCTAAAGATAATTCTGTGTGTACCTTACATGCTGAAGTGGCCCAAAGCTGGTTTTGTGACCGCTGTCCAGACGATGAGATTGAAATTGGTGTTTTTTTTCAAAGCCTTTCTCATCTGCTTGCCTGTCGCTTTCCTTGAGTGTCGACACCTCACCCACCCACAGCTCTCTGTGCGCTGACGTGCCAGCAAATGCCACTCACAGAGCAGTAGTTAAGGCTTATTCTTGTCTTGTGTGCTTACCTCTACAGTAAATTATCCTGCACGCCATCACAGCTATGTCAGGACTTTTTTTCTGACGCACACTGGGCCTTTGGAAGGGTGATTGCACATTTAGATGCAATTGCTCTCGAGGCAATGAGTTGGGTGCTTTATTTCTCACAAATGTGTGTCATTTTTGACCATTTGATAAGCAAAAAGATCTGTTTTGCTGCAGTAAATGAAACACTTGGGCTTAAAACCTCTTTGGTAGGTCCCAGAAAAAACCCTCTATGTAGGAAAACCCCTTTATGCCATCTCGGTTTATGTAGTAACTGTTAAGTAAATTAAGGTTTTGTTGGTATTCTCGTGGCTGCAAGGCATTTTCCAACCGCCGTCTGAAGCAAACAAACATGAACACGAACCATTATGGCCGAATTATGATATATTTATTTCATAAATTCTGTTTACTTTGAAGCTTCCCACAATGTCAGCTCGTTTTCAGTATGGTTTTATTGTTGCATCATCTTGTCTGCCACTCGCAGTGCTGCCTAAAGAGTAAGATGTTGCTTGCTTTAAAGGGACTTTCCAAGTTTTTGCAGTGTTTCAGTAAATACAGCTTCAAGGCCTGCAGTGTAAAGGTAGCCTCTGAGTCGGGCTGTCTGCTCGCAATGAAGAAATTGACTATTTTTGTTTTGGCATCTTTTATATCAGAATTTAAGGTGATTAAAGCTTTTATTTAGGATGAGATTTTTCCCTAGCTCAGAATGAGCCATTTTGGGGTAACAGTGCACGTAAGCATGACTGGTCTATGCTACCTTACTTTTTGGAAGTCTGTGGCTTTTCCTGTAATTTTTGGCCATTTGTTAAAAATGAAACCCCACTTTAAAAACAATGTTGTAGACATTGAGACTCAACAGACCACGCAATGCTTTTCCAATCTTCTATTGTCCATTTTTTGGCAAATTCTAGCCTTGGTATCTCAAGTGACAGAAATGACACCCGCTGTGCTCTTCTGCTGCTGTAGCCTATCTGCTTCGGGGTGTGCTCTTCTGCATGCCTTGGTGTTTTGAGGTTCTATTGCCTTCCTATCAGTTCGAAGTAGTCTGGCCATTCTTGCATCAAAAAGCATTTTCATCCCGGGAACTTTCCCAGGGAACCATTCTCTCTAAACCCCAGAGATGGTTGCAAGGGAAAATCCCAGAAGGGCAACTATTTCTGAAATACTCACACTTATCCATCTGATGACAATAACCATGCCACATTCAGAGTCAATTTAATTACCTTTCATGAATAAGACTCAATAACCTAAATCACGAGGGGGCACATGGCCGTTAGAGGAGGAAACAGAAGGTGGCTAACATCAGGAAAAGCTGTATGTATTAACTCAAAACCTAGTTTTCACTTCCTGTGTTTCTTGTGTAATCCTGTGGCTGTAGTACGCCTGTATGCCGGTGCGTAAGATGGTAACAGGAACGCGAGTGTGTCGCAGCGACAACGACTGTGCTGCACATTCCAACGCTGCCAGCGTTTGCGTCACGCCCTCTCTGGAGAACCAGACTCGCTTCATTCGTGTCACACATCCTCCCAACACACACATGCTGTTTGTGGGATATCCACCACACCTGCAGTATGCAGGTACGTACACTAATGTTATCTCCCTTCCCTGATTTGTGGGACATTTCGCTAATTTACATGAAAGTTTGTGATTGTAAGAGATAATTAACTGAAGCAAACACATGTTTGATATGTAATTTGTAATAAGCAGCTTTTTTTATTGTAATAATCATGTAATTGGTAGGGAACAGGCCAGAGGGGAAAAAACAGGAAGAGACTGGATGCTCATATTTAAGATTCATAAAGCTGATCAAACTAGATACCTATGTATCCTGTGTTGTCTTTTTTCCACAGTGAGTCTGACCGACTTTGTCCCCCGTTTTGGATTCCTCCACCTGGATCTTCCCGTCTTCCTGGAGACTTTCTGCAAGTATCCTTTCAGGTTTAAGGGAATCCAGTCACAATCAAATGATGTATGTATGTAGAGTGAACACATTCTGTCACCTAAAATTATTACAAGCAGTGCAGCCTTTTAACAGAGAGAAAGGCAAAACAACTCCTGAGCTGAAAGTATGTTGCGTTATGTGTGCCTTCAAAATAACGAACATCACTTTTCTCTTTTAGAAGCGTTACAGGGCATAAAAGTTATGTCTTACTTGATTCTAAATATATTTTTTTTCTTGAGTAAAAGACCCCTTTTAACATCTAATCAGCAGAGTCAAGAGGCCAGATGCACTTCAGCTTTGCCTGAATGCAGCCCTTAATTGCATTGCTGTGCACATTTCTGATTGCAGTTTGATCCTTTTTTTTTTTTAAAGCTGTTTTTTTTATTTTTACTTTTACATTTTTTGTGTCTTTTTCTTTGTGTCTACTTAACAAAGTAGTTATCTTATGGCACTGCTGATTGGTACTCTGATTGAGAATGATTTTTATTTGGGCTGCAAAAAACACAGCCTCATTAAGGTCACCAAGTTTGTTTCAAGATGATGATAAAAGCTAAAATGAATTTGCCTTTTCATTTGTAACTGGTAGAATGAGCTATTTCTTCATGAACAGCGCTGGTTAAAGGAACACTCTTTGGTCTTTGGATGATTCAAAATGAATGTGTGTCTTCCTCAGTAGGATTTTTTTTTCCCCAAAAAATATACATGTGTGTTGGTTTTTATTAATTAAAATTGGATTCTAGTTTTATAGCTGCTGCTTGTGTGTGTAATAATAATAGACTATATAAAGGATGGTGTGTAAACCGTGACGTCAGTGTGAAAGTGCCTTGAATTTTCGTTCTTTATAATGAACATCAGTGGGTGACTTTATTAGTCAAAAAGATATTGTTCATTTTCTAAATATATTATATTTTTATTCATATCAAAAGTGAAGACAAAACATATGTTTTAGGATTGGCCTTTCTTGTGTTTGACGAGAGTGCGCCGTGCCTGTTGGCAGGTCAGCCTCATGATTTACGGTTTCAAAAAGCCAGACCAAAAACGCTTTGCGTTGCCATTGTTACTTTATGCTTTGGCTTCATTACATTGCAGCTGTTAAGAAGAGGTAACGTTAAAAACAAATGTGTAATTGATCTGTAATTAATAGTTTAATTTAAATCAATTCAATTTTATTTGTATAGCAGCATATTACAAGATGAAAACCCAGCAATATTGGAGCACGGTCAGACCAGGGATTTGGTGATGGGAGAACTAGGCAGGAAGAATTCCCTTTTGGCAGGAAAGAAAAGGAAGAAAGAAGGAAAATTGAGCAACAGCAAACAGGAAACCACTAATGACATACATATAGGGAGTGTTATGCAGAGAGTGGAGGGGAAGTGCTCAGTAATTCATGGGAATTCTCCCAACAGTCTGAGCCTATAGCAAGATGACTAAGGGATGGTTCAGGGCTCCCTGATTTAGGCATTTACCAAAAAGGAAAGTTTGAAGCCTAATTTTAATGTCTCCTGAATCCAAACTGGGAGAGAAGCTGCTTTCCATTCTACTTTTAAAAACCCTAGGAACCACCACCAAGCTTGCACTCTGAGAGTAAAGGGCTCCATTATGAGAATATAGAACTATGAGGCCTTTAAGATATGATGAAGGAAAATATATTCAAAAAATCAGAAATTTAACCAAATTTCTATATTTGAACTAGTTGTATAGAATGAACTGCTACTGTTTGCTGCTTGTATTGCTCGCTGCTTTAACTGACCCTAAATATTTGCCGATTATTGTGGTTGTTTTCCTGAGCCGTCCTTCCTCTCAGATACGTGGTGTCCCTCTCTGGTGCGTTAGCAGTGGTCAACTCTGTGCCGTGCTTTGCTCTCGATGGGCAGTGGATGCTGAACGCCCTGTTGGAGGCCACGTTGGTCAATGTGGTAATAGACCGTCAGAAGCGTGAGTTGATTGGCTTCTTCCTGCTCCTGGCAGGCAGTGCCCTGCTGGCAGCCAATGTGGCGCTAGGCCTGTGGATGGTCACGGCACGGTAGCCACAGCGGTTGGCTGACCCCGGTGGACTGAGAGATGTTGTCTCAGGATGTGTGGACCATTAAACTGTGAACATACAGGGACTGCATTGCTCACCTTGTGGAGACTATTGAGTATAACATCACTCTGCCTTTAATGCCCTAACTGGACCACGAGGAAAAACAACTTTAATCCACCTTGTTGCTGCCATGAATACAAAAGCACACAAACAAATTAAAAAAAAAACGCACTTGCTGTAAAGCACTGTCATATATGACTGTTTACAAAGACTGTACTGATTTTAACATCTCTGTGTTTCTGTTTTCCATGAGTTTGATTCCAAAAATGCCATATTTTCTTGAGGTCTTGACTAAAACCAATCTTTGGACAAATAAAAGTTTAAAGAGGCTTCATTTTGTTCTGGTGAATGATAATCTTGAATTCCTTATCACTGTTGAAAAACTTTACTACCTAACATTCATGGTTAACCAAACAGGAATCATTTCATTAAATCAAAGGACTTCTATTCATTTGAGCATATTTAAATGGTGTTTATCCTTCAAATGTATCACTTTTTTTGGGCATTGCAGCGAGGAAACGATTCTTTTAACTCTGTAACACATTTTCTGTATGTACAAGTTTCATTTTGATTCTGTTAATTTCAGTGTCTGCCATACAGTTTTAAGTCAATTTGTTGAAATTGTGAAATAAAGACCTGATTTTTTTCTTTCTTTACATTTTTTTCTGTTATTTTATCTGAGATCACTGTGAGCTTGTTATAAGTATGTTCCCATTCTACTACTTCCACTGCATATGACTTACTTTTATTCATCAATTTACCATGCAGTAACATGATGCTAGATGTAATTGACATTTAAACACAAAAACACAATAATTTTGTGTAATATGTAAAGCATTTAACGTGACAATACTACAGAAACAGAATACATCACAATACAGAAACAGCATTAGTGAAAGTTACAAATGATCATCATCTCATCTCTGTGCTTGTCCTGCCAGACCTCAGTACAGTTTTCCATATTTTATTACAGAGATTAGAGCATGCCATAGGCATTTTAGGTACTGCCCTGCAGTGATTTGAATCATTTATCTAATAGACTCCAAATTGATCGTGCAAATCAGTAGTCATCTTCACACACTAAGGTTAATTATGGAGTTCCACAGGGTTTTGTGCTAGGACTAATTCTGTTTACATTATGCATGCTTCCCTTAAGCAGTATTATTGGAAAGCAAACATACTTTTTCACTGCTATGCAGATGAAGCCCAGCTTTATCTATGAATTAAAGCAGATGACATACACAAATACTGCTGGCATGTCTTAAAGACATAAATGACTGAATGACCTCCAATTTCCTGTTTCTAAATTCTGATTAAGGTTATTCTGCTCGGCCCTACAAATCTTAAAAACCAGACATTACTCTGGCTTCCAGAAACATTGTAAGGACTCTTGGAGTAATTTTGGACCAGGATATGTCCTTCAATGCACATATTGCACAAATATGTAGGACTGCTTTCTCACATTTGTGCAATATCTCTAAAATTAGAGACATTCTGTCTTAGAGTGATGCTGGAAAAACTAGTTCATTCATTTATTACCTCTAGACGGGACTATTGTAATTCATTCTTATCAAATTGTCCTAAAAGCTCCCTCAAAAGCCTTCAGCTGATCCAAAATGCTGCAGCTAGAGTATTGACAGGGACTAGAAAGAGCATATTTCCCTCATATTGGCTTCCTGTTAAATCCAGAATTAATTTTAAAATCCTTATTCTCACATACAAGGTGACAGGAAGGAAAATAATTTTCGATAATCACTCTTTAGAACCAAAGTATGCAGAAGAGCATCTCTGAATGCGCAACACGTCAGACCTTGAGGGCTAGAGCAGCAGAAGACCACACCATTCCTGTCAGTTAACGTAAGGGTTCAGTTCACAAAGGCTTAGACAAAGGAAATTTGAAAAAAGACCAAAAAACGTTGCCTGGTTGAAGAGTCTTGATTTGTATGGCAACATTCACACGTTAGGGTCAGAATTTATCATAAACAACATAAAAGCATGGCTTCATCATGCCTTGCATTACTGGTTCAGGATGCTGTGGTACACTGGTGTGGGTGATATTTTCATGGCACACTTTTGGCCCCTCAGGGCTAACAGAGCATCATTTAAACACCACAGCCTACCCTGATATTGTTGCTGATCATGTCCATCCCTTTATGACCACAGTGTACCAGTCTTCTGATGGCTGGTTCCAGCCTTGACACAAAGCTCAAATTATCTTGTTTCTTGAACATGACAATCAGTTCACTTTACTCAAAAGGCCTCCACAGTTGCCAGATCTCAGTCCAACAGAGCACATTTGAGATATGGTGGAATACATGTGTTTTCTTAAGATTTTAATACAGGGTATTCATGTGCAATGGAATATTTCACATAGTGATATTTTTCTACTACGCCAATAGTTTCATTTAGCAGTGAATACCTCAGCAGCAGTGGTAGATAAAGTATTCAGATTTTTTACTGTAGTAAAAACAGCCATACCACTGTGTAGGAGTACTCTGCTGCAAGTAAAAGTTATGGTTGCTGTGGTTTGTCGGGGTTGCTAAAGCTCATACGCGCATTGCCGAGCAGAGCACCTTTGAAACTTTATGCCCGACATAGTCCCAGCACATTGTCTCCCATTGTGTTTCTCAGACACTGTAACAAAAGCACACAGGCTACACTTTTAGCAGCAGCTCCAAACCACAGTGTTTTCACAGAGCCGTGCAGTGATTATGTTTCCTGAGTGTGTGAGCGAGAGGACTGACACATTGTAATTTGGAAGGGTGTTTCCCACAGACATGTAAATAATGATTGACCTGGAGCTCAGCCACAGAGGTGTTTAGCAAGATGATCAGACACCTCTGTCAGCAGGTTCAACAGTGTGGCCACTTTGGAGGCTTTTATCACTGAATAATTAGTGCAGTGTGCGTGTGTGCGGGAGGATCGGACCATGTTGCATGCGTGAGTCTGAGGACTTGGCGTCTTTTGCATGTGTACATTTGTCTTCTGATAAGGCACGTTAAACGCTTATTTTCTTTTGCCAATCTATGCAAACAGATTGCTTATGTGTCATTGCGTGTGTGCGTCTGTTGCTTATCTTGCACTAATGACAGCCTGCAGGGATGTTTGAGTAAACAGACATGGGAGGATGATGAACGGTAGTGAGGGAGAGGGCAGAAATGTCTGGTTTATAGTGAGAAATTGCCCCTAATTTAATTCTGCAGCCTCCTCCATTTTACCTATACTAAAAGGCTGCTCTCTTATTTTAGTGTTATTATTCTTACATTTGCCTGATAGCACTAAATAGAAATGTGGCTGCAACTAATGGGGATGTAATGGGTCATTTAGTATTTGGCCATAATCCAAATTACTGTACTAGCTTAGGAAAAACTGAGACAATAATCAGTCTCAAACTGAAGCCTCGGGGGACTCTGAATGACCACATTTCGTCCAGATCCATCCAGTAGTTGTTCAGATCTTTCAATAAACATACACACAACAACTACTGCTGCTGTTAGAAAAAAATCGAGGAGGCCCAGAGGTTTACGTCTCGAGACACAAGTTTATTAATCCTCATGGGAACACACATGCCTGTACTAAATGTAATGATGATTCATCCTGTAGTTCATAAGAACAGCAACACACAAATGGCAATTTCATTGTGACACTAGAGGAAAAAATGAGGGGACAATCAGAGTATCTAGACTAAATCTGAACCAAATTCCTTGACAGTCCATAGATTAGATGATGACATTTTTTTTCAGTAAAGACCCTAAATGGCAATTTTGTTGCGCCTTTCAAAGAAAAGCAAAAGAGCCATTAAGTCTCAGAAGTGCAGAAAAGGTCACAGTTTCAGACTTCACACTTTGCGGAACATGAATGTCTTTGCAAAATTTCTTGACAATTTATTCTTTAATTGTTGCACAAAAAATGAATAGATGACATCTTTATGGTGACGGTAGAAGATAATGTGATGTGATACTTAGTCTGCAGTCCTCTGGGAATCATTCGTTTCTGGACCAGATTTCCCCTCAGTCCTTGAAATAGTTGTTCAGATCTTTGACAGTTAGTGCACTGATTTTAATCCTTTGGGGGCCGTGAATATCTGAAGCAATTCCATTACAATCTGAACTAAATTTCTTGACAATTCATCCTGTAATTGTTCAGAAAAAAACAATCCACAAATCATGGTGACCCTAGAAGAAAAAGTGGGGTGTAATCAGAGTCTGTAGACTAAGTCCTCTGGGAGCCATTAATGTCTGGACCAAATTTCACATCAGTCCATCAAACAGTTGATTTTTCTGGACAAAAATGCAAACCAAAGCTTTTTAGCAGCTAGCGTAGCGCTTGTGGGCAACGCAAATGTCAGCACCAAATTGCACACCACTCCTTAAAGTTGCTGATAATATTAAAACACACACAAACGATAACTTACTGATGACAATAAAAGACTAAGAGCGTAATCAGTTGATAGACTTAGTCCTGTGTGGGGTTTTTATGCAGTTTTTATATTAATCTAAATTTATATAATTCTTCAAATTAGTTACAAATTACAGCTCGGAGGCATTTCAGGATGTCTGCTGTAAAGAGAGACTTGTGTCTAGAAGTCTTTATGGGGATTTGACTTGGTTTGTGCAGCCATTTAAAGGACTGCAGTTACAGCTAAATGTTTTGTCACATTTAGGTTGGCTTAATTTTTCACTTTGGATGGTGTCAGATTTTTTTTTATTGGTTTTGATGTCAGGCATGGAGTTTAATTTGACAAATCAATTCCTTCAGCCGTGACCTGTTAAACAGCTAAACATGACGGCTTCTAGAGAAATTTGTCACAACTGAGTACAGATCTTTTTAAAATGTCCATATTTTAAGTTCTAATCTCTGATATGACTACACTGTTTAGTCCTCTCTGGGAATGGAAATTTTATTTGGGTTTTTCTGGAACTGAATCCAGGTTCAGGTTTCACTTCTAGAGTTGGTTTGAAGCAACTGTTTGTAAGGGGAGATGGAGACATCAGTAATTTAACACAGGCCCGCACCCCACTAACTAGTTACCCTATAAATAGACACCCAGCAACATGTATTTGTTTTGTGTGTGATCTGTTTATAGTGTACAGTAGAAACTGTGTTTCATAAATGTTTTAATGATTGTTCCATAATTACACAACAAACCTCAAATTAGGAAGCATTGTGTCAAAAACATTTGACCCAGAAAGTTGTTGGACATTTGCATCATATTCATGTTACAGTGTATTTTGAGACGTTGACCTCATAAGGTTTCAGCCTTTAATGTGTGTTTAGACGTGTACAGGTAGCCTTTCGTGGACAGGTATTGTGAAAATCAACTATTAACATGTCACCTTTCTTCTCGCTAATTTAGCAGAAACTGTTTAGCTTGAAGACTTTGTTACTGCTAAGTAGGATTTGTGGTTTTGGGGTCAAGTGGGAAAGACGCTGATTGATGAGGAACACAGGATGTGTGCTTGCCATTAGTGCTTGCGGCTGTGATAATATGGAGTATAAATTGAGATGAAAGAAACAGAATGGAACTGGCTACTTGAAGTACATCTTTTGGCCATTGTTTTTTTATTATTATTGCTTTGTGATATTTCTTCTGCACCAGGGAGTCCTTGCAGGATATCAGGTAATAGTTGTTTCTCTGACCTTTCTCTGAGTGTTTATTTAGCTAAACTCTATTCCCCATGAAGGGCACGATTACTGGAGGACAAACACAACAAGGGGTATATCTGCCTCATGACTATAGTTTGCTGTCAGAGACCAGAAATCTCTTTGAGAAAGACAGATCTCTAAATTGCAGTGTTTGTGGGTATTCATTATTATTCTATACAGCCACATCCTTGGTAACGGATAAAGCGACCAATGGGAAGAGAGGTGGCTTGAGTCCAGTGACAGTAAATTAGAAAAAAAAACAGTTTTAATTTAATTTAATTGATGAACAATACTCAACAATACTCTTCATTTATTTATGAGTCACAAATACACACCAGTAGCAGCACAAAGCTTCACAGTTTTAGTAACGTTTATGTTCACTGCCGCCATCTCTGTTGTTAAGTTAGGGTTGGTAGCGCTGCTGCTCCGACTTTCTGAATTGGAAATCCAACTTGAGGAGGCGTCCCAGTTGTGATATGATCTTCTTTGCTTTTTGCTTTTTAATGGCAGTTGGTGATAGAGGCACAATGTGCGCTATCAGCCACCGATGAAACAAAGGAAAGCAGGAAAAGTCATGTAAACTGTTTGATTTCTTAAAATCATGACTGCCCCCACTTGTAAACTACATAAGCTACTAAATTACAATTTAGCCTGCAGCTCTAAAAAAACTGTAATTTTTGTAAGTTATGCTAGTTTCCTGTTTTCAGATTGCTCGCTCTTGATTAGATGTAAATGTTTCCTCACAATTGGATTACACACTGCTAAATTATTTATGTAACCTGAGACTGCTGTAGCTTGAGGTTAATGCAACCTGGGGCTTCACATTCAAACTTAATGGATTTTTTTTTCCTTTTTAATAGCTGAAGCAACAGACGCAGCTCTTTATTGCCAATCTGCAAAGCAACAAAAAAATAAAAAATAAAAATAAAAATAAGAGACTAAAAGCGGCGCAGAAACAATCAAAACACTATGAGTAGGGTCCCAGCTGAGAATCGAGACAATGAGATATAAACAGGACACAAGTGATTGTTAGTCACAGCGGTGAACAATAGCATCGTGGTCTGTGTTTGATGAATGGGTGTTTTTAGCAGCACAGGAAGTCACAACTATATAAGGGCTTTGTGGCCAACACCCCAAACCCTAATGAGCACGTGCAGAAAGAGTTCTTACCACACTGGAGGGGGAGAAGTTGAAGGTCAATCAGGAGCTGTGTTGTCACTGTCATCTGCACCTCTGAGCCGTCAGCGAGAGTAAGAAAGCAGACAAAAACACTGATGTGTTTTTCCAACAGCAACATCATCTCCATCAGATTAATCTACTGTAATCAGCGTCCTGTGAGTCTAATTTGGTTCTGGTTCGCTGACTGTCTGATCTGATAAATGTTTGGAGTAGAGCGTCCTGCTGTTCTGTACATGAGATTAGGCACACACATTTCAAATTGTGTGGTGACGCCATGACGAAGAAGTGCAGCTGCTAATGCTTCACAGGCACAGCACAGCTCAGATAAGGTCCTGGTTGTAGCTAATGATTTTTTAATAAATGACCTCTGTTCATCTCACTGGGAAGACTGGTCTGGATTCCTGGAGGGAGGGCAGGAAGGAGGGAGGGTGTGAGGCAGGGAGGAGTGCTGGAGGAGAGGAGGAGGGATGGAGGGAGGAACAGTCTGAAGAGCCAGAGTGAAGTTGGAGTAGCTGCAGATAGACAGATAGCAGCAGAGAGAGCAAGACAGATTGGGGAAGTGGGGAAGTGTTTGGGCTGTGAAATTGAGGGAGAGGCTCATGAAAAGGAAAAAAAATTTCTCTGAAATTTTACAGGCATGTTAGTATAACTTTTTGGGATTTCATTTTGCCCATATATTGGACTTTTGGGCATATTTTTCTACACTTTTTTTTCTGTATGTAGATACTTAATGCCTGCTTCCCCTCTCAAGATTTTTAGACTATAGGAGTGAGTGTGCTTTTATCTGTGTGTGTGTGTGTGTGTGTGTGTGTGTGTGTGTGTGTGTGTGTGAGACAGTAAACCATGGAGCTGGAACATTTAGGGGGGGGTGGGGTTAACCCTGAG
>VUQK01027142.1:21727-43101 GCA_015106715.1 Bujurquina vittata
TCTTTTTTTTTTTTCTGTATTTAGATACTTATTGTCTGCTTCCCGTCTCAAGATTTTTAGACTATAGGAGTGAGTGTGCTTTTATCTGTGTGTGTGTGTGTGTGTGTGTGTGTGTGTGTGTGAGACAGTAAACCATGGAGCTGGAACATTTAGGCGGTGGTGGGGTTAAACCTGAGAGGGGCAGCAGTCGTCTCTACAAGATAGCCCTGGCCATGTGTGTGTGTCTCTGTGCTGCTCTGCTTCTTGCTCTCATACTGGGTAAGTCCACACCAAATACACACACATATATTTATATATGTACACATATTCCTTACCCTACATTATAATTTGCTAGGAATCCAATGTATGGTGCAATATAAACGCTGTCCTCAGATTATAGTACATGCAGACTGTAAATCACAAGCATGCTGGTGGGAGCAAAGGTCTTTGTGGAGGCCTCGCGGGTGACTTGTGTCAAACTATTTTAGGTTCATGTAAGGTTTCATACACGCCCACTTGCACGTTCAGAACTTTGTGCTCTGTGTAACGCACAGTGGGACTCAATCTGGACACTTAAAAAAAAAAAAAGAAATCTGGGCACTCGCAGAACAGGAAAGAATGCACTTTTCACAGCTCCTTCTGCAGAATGTAATATTTTTAGCATGTGTAACAGAATGTGACTTATTTATTTACACTAATGCTTTACAAGACTGTGGTTACTTGTGGTGAGATGAAACCAGTCATTTACATACCTTTGACACGTATATTCACATAACACTGCAATAAAGAGGAAAAAAAGTGTAAGATAAGCTTTAACAAATATATTTAACACATTTCGCTCACATGGGAATATATAAAATATAATTAAAAAGACAATAAAACTTGGGGAAACACAGGTTGGTTTTCTGTGGATTCCCATGGATTAAGCCAATCCTTGAGCTTTGAATTTTACTTTTAGTCTGGGACTAGGCTTAATCCATGTTGGGTACTGAGTGCTGTGTGCAGTTCTTTGCTGTTGGAGTTTTCCTCCTGAATAATTGTCTGTCCTCTGATTTAAAAAAAAAAAATTTCTTCTGAAACGGTCAGTTTCCTAATTTTTGTGGTTTTACTTGCTGTGAACGTAATTGCACCTCTTTCATTCTCAAGAGAAAGATTAGCCTTGCCTCATAAATAAAGTTTTCACTCTAGATTTTTAAGTTGGATTCAAAACTATTACCATAATGCTTAAAATGGTTAGATCCTCCATTTGCTAAAACATTAGGTTAGGAAATGATTTGAGGAAAGCGCATTTAGCTTAGCATAAATACTAGAAGAGGGTAATACTGGGCAGCTGTGGCTCAGGATGTAGAGATGTTTACTAATTAGTTAGTAGTTCGATCCCTGGCTCCTCGAAGTATCCTTGGGCAGGATGCTGAAGCCCGAGTTGCCTTCGATCAATCAGTTAGTGTGTGAATATTAGTTTAAAAGCGCTTAGCCGTCGGAAAAGGGGGCTTTGAGTGCTCACATAGAGTAGAAAAGTGTTACACAAGTGCCAGTCCATTTACCAAATAGCAAGCTTGCTTTCGTCTGAGGGGAACAAATCCGTCTGTCCAGGTTGTGGCATTTACAGGAATTGTGGGAGATACTGTATAAATAAAATCTGCAAAATGTAGCGTTGGCTTCAGAGGTGTCAGTGAGCAGAAGTTTTAAACCTTTCAACAGAGCCTGCCTCGCTGCTTCCCCTTGTTTCCAGTCTTTAGCATCAGTCATGCGAAACTTTCCCTTGAAGAGTTTGAGTAGAATATCTGAGTTTGAGTGGTGCGTGGTTGTGAGGATGGTTGCAGCAGGGAGGGGTGCAGGAGTAAGTATTGTTTGTTTTGGTTTTTGTGTTATTGAGGGAAGGCAGAATTCTTGTGGTTTCATTGAAGTGTAATTACATTACAAGCCTACACACCCACTCTAATAGAACCACCCCCCCCAAACCCATCCATGACTGGCTGCTTTGGTTTTTTTCAAACTTTTTAATGAGTTTGGAGAGTGTGACTCTTAAGTGTGCGCTTGCGTACATGCATGCTTGCAGTCAGTGGCTTTTTGGGGATCTCAGTGATGAACAGGAGTTTGGTTTTCGCAGTGACACTGGAGCCCCAGGCATCTGTTGATGTGCCCCTGTGCATGGGCTTCTGGGTGAGAGAGCAGCCCGTTGAGTTTGTTCCGGGCCGAGCGGGTCACGCAGGGTTGAAGCCGTTCTGAAAGTGACCACAGCTCTCGCTAGCAGCTCTAACTCGGCAACAAGACCGATGGACCTCAGAGGTCAGACATCGCGGCGCAGAGCCGTAGCGCTCCACTCATCCGTTCACAATGGGGATTTGGTTTCTAAATCTGTCCACGGAGCCACATAACATAACAGTGGTTTCTGCCAAGGGGTTAGAAAGGCAGGCTTTTGCTCACCTTCTAGGAAGGGAAGTGAATGGGTAAACCTCTAGTTACAATATGAGCAGCTTCAACGATGCCTGGCGTATTCTGGGTGTTTGTGTTGTTCTGATTGCTCTTTGCACAAGTGAGCAAGTAGTGCCACACTGATTGTGACTTTCAGGCGTGTGGGCAGGCGTAACTGTTTACTCTGAGTGCTCTCCAGCTGCAGCTGCACTTGTTTATCTGTGTTTGACCCTTTTTGGTAAATAGTGGATACTAGAAATGCCCTGTACTGCACCCGTCTCTGATAGCCACGATCATTTTTGGGTAATTATTGCATAATCTTTGGTGGAGGAAGTATTCAGACTTAAATATATGTAATAATGCTTCAGTATAATAATACAACGCTCCAAATTGAAGTCCTGCAGTCCAAATATAACAGCCCCCGTAAAGAGTGATAGACTATATGTTTACACACCAGTAAGAATATAGTAATTTGTTACTGATGAGTTCATTTACCAGGTTTTTTTAATGAAATATTTCACTACAACAAAGCACATGAAAAGTAAAGTTAGTACACTATGTCAACCTTGCATACAGTATTACTGCATTTGTGAGATGAGGCAGTAATTTAAAGAGACATTTATGCTCTCCAGAACAGCACATCTGTCAGTTGCCAGTTGGACTGCTGGGGCTGTTTTTTTTTTCAAGCTGAAGCCTTTTGAAGAGCAGAACTTGTTCTACATTTGTGCTAACGACTTCAGCACGCAAACTTCATCCGCAACTCTTTTCCTCTTCCTCAGTCTCTCAAAAATCAAGTCAGGAGGAGTTCTGTCTGACCCCAGAATGCATTGAAGCAGGTGAGAGGAGCTGGTATCCATCTTGTACATTTGCTGGTTTATGAATGAAATATTTTAGTTGTGACCTTGTGCTTGATTGTCATTAATGTTTTCTTGCTTCTGTAGCGGGGTCTATTCTAAGTAAAATAGATAAATCTGTAAGCCCCTGCGAGGACTTTTACGCTTTCTCTTGCGGCGGTTGGCTGAAGGAGAACCCGATTCCCGAAGATTCGTCCTCTTACGGCATCTACCCCTGGCTAAGACAGCATGTTGACATCCAGCTTAAAGGTTTGAGAATACATTTCTCATCATCAAATACATTTCTTTTGCTAATTAGTGTTTTGGTTTTCTTACAATATTTCAAAAGTTCAGGTTAATGAAGTATGGATGTAAAATGTATTTCATATAAATCCTTTGAGTTGAATTCCTTGGTCATTATGCTCTAAATATATTTTATTCTCCTTTTGGGGCATTATTATAGCTGTCTTTGACCCATGAAGCAAGTCCTGCCCCTCGGCAGGCTTACGGAAGTTAGCTAGTCAAGATAAAGTGGGCTTATAGGAGAGGTGGCAAGCGAGACTTGACCTGAAATGACTTATATCAGACAGACAATCGAGCATAAGATGAACAAGAAATTGAATTATTTTGTTACTCAAGAGGAAATGTAGGATAAAGAGAAATAGAGATGCACAAAATAGGCCCCATTTCATTTAAAAGTAATTTATAAATAAGAACAAATAGCAATGATGTGCTCTTTTCCTTAATAAGAATTTCATTAGACGTCATGAGCAAGGTTACGTCTTTTCATCCACTGGATTCTCAGAGTTTGCGGCTTTAAGAGTTCTTCACTGAAATAGTATGGGGCTCTAAGGTCACATTGGATCTAAGAAAGGAGTTTAACATTTCTAAATCAATACAGCAAACATATAATTTTATTCCATATGTTCTTCTTCTTTCAAACCCTTCATAAAACATTAACCATAATGCATCCCAACTGTATGGCAAAGCGTGTTATCCTAGTGGCGGTTAATGAGCAGTTAGCCTCAAGAAGATACTCATTAGGCTGCAGAGGTCTCGCTGAGTGATGACACAGACTGTTTTTCGCCATCAGAGTTACTTCAAGTTCCTTCTGACTCTGCCGAACTGGAGGCGATGACCAAAGCTAAGATCCTCTACCGCTCCTGCATGAATGAAAGTAAGTGGTAGCACACAGGTTCGTGCGATGGATTCGTGGGGACTGTGTTTGTATGCCCTCAAAATTCAAACCTTAACATTACAACTAAATCCTGTGCATTTAAAATGTCCTCACAAAGAGACTGTAAGTCAAGCGTGTACACAAAGACACAGTGAGTGTGAAAAATAAGGTGGGATGAGCTTTTATTGATCCACGTGACAGATCTGGGTCAAACCAATAAGATACACGAGTGCAGCACAAAAGACAAAAAACAAAAAAATGGCTACAGTGTTTTAAAAAAAAAAAGAAAAATCAATAAAGTTATATATAATATTTCTTGTGTGTCTGTGTACAAAGCTTTATTGGAGGAGCTGGATGCCAAACCGATGCTGAAAACACTGAAACAACCTGAATTTCGGTGGCCTGTTGTGGGGGACGGGCGCCTTGGGGAATATCAGTGGTCACAGAGTGATTGGAGCCTCCTGAAGACGCTGGCAGAGATGAGGAACCAGCACAGTAAGAGCGTCCTGATTCGCCTGTACGTCTCCCCTGATGACAAAAACTCCTCTCAGTACATCATCAAGGTCAGACTTCTACAGGGGTTTAAAGTGAACATTTTGCTTCATTGTCGGTTACATAACTCCTCCGTAAAGCACATATTCATAATGTTGCACAGGCACTGTTGGATTCAGAACCTTTGAGAAATAGAAGTTCACTTGTTATATGTTGTGTAATTAAATTAGTCACAAATTTGTTAAAAAATGTGCTGGACGTGCTCTGCATAGACTGTATTTAAAAGATGGACATAACTTCTGGATCTACAAAAATGGAGCCAGAGCACAACTGCCTTCAATCTGTATTGTTGCTTATGGCCTGCAAGTCCAGCTGGATCTTGGGGGAAATGACAACATGGCTCGTTTGCTCTGTGAAGTTGTAAACACTTTCCTGATGAGTTTATGATCTAAGATGCTAGCCTTAAGTCTTATTGAAGCCACCATGGTGTTTAGCGTGTAAATTATAGTCCCATTTAGACTTTGGAAAGTGTCTACTGTCTGCCGATTTGTCAGTCAGATCCACCCTGCAAAGGTGGCAACAGCCAAAATGCACATTTCAAGGCTTTGAAAATGAGACTTCTGTAAACCAGTGAGTTAGGTCCTTTTGGCTAATGTCATCTTTTATATACAGTCTGTGTTTGGCTCTAGTTTTGCAGAAGGACTCTCCTCCAAGAGTTTAAGTACCAATCAGATGATGTGTCCACCATTAGTCCACATGATTAAATTCACTGTGATTGATTGTCTACCCATCTTAGCTACACTAGAATATAATATATCTGGTCTAAAGCCTTTTTTATGTTTTGATAAAAGTCAACTTTAATAGGATATATTCATTACCTGTGGTTCAAACATGCCAAACCGCTAGTAAAAACGTAGGCAGTGACAGGCACAGGTTTAGCTCCTTGCTCTGCCAGTTTTTGTTGCTTCAGCAAAAGTTTCAAGACAGCAGTTTAAAGGATTAACCGCTGCTCTCTGTCTTTATGCAGCTCGATCAGGCGTCCTTGTCTCTGCCTTCCAGGGAAGACTACATCACCAACACCTCCTCTGCTCAGGCGGTGAGCTTCTTTCATGCGTCCTACTTGTTAACCAAAATTCCCCTTCCTGCCTGAGTGGTAGCAAAAAAGGCTTTTCTTCAGAGCAAGAGCTTCCTTTCAGACTCAATATGTCCCCCCTGGTGTTTTCCTATTTTTTTTTTTAAAAAAGGGCTTTCTTCCTCACCACAGTCACATGGTGCTCGCTCAAAGAGGAGTGTAGAGACAGCTTGAGAAGCTTTGTTGTTGTGAAGTATATAAATACATTTTAATTGAATCAAAGATAACAAACAAGGCTTTTTGTAATGTGCATTTCCCCATTGTGGGATCAATAAAGTATCATCCATTCATATGCATTCATTTATTTGTGTACATGTGAATGCCTTTTTGTAGCTTTAATACAAAAACATTTATAAGTGAAGACTTGCTGAAGTCTTTGAGTTTGTGCAGTTCATTATGTTCTATTTGTATTATGTTATGTGCAAAAAAAATCAAAATAGTAGAAATGTAAAGAGAACAATGCAGCTAATGTGAAATTACATTTTTAAGTTAAATCAGCCCCATTATTTTTTTGACTAAAGCATCATTTGTTTGTTTCTGTTCTGTATTGATGCAGTTACTAATATATCTAAACCACGGATACATACTGTTAGCATCTATACATATTAGTAGGATTTGAATTGACCATCTCGGGTTTCTTTACATTTAGTTTGCAAAAGTCACCCTCAGTTCTGAATGTAAATAAATTATGGTTCCCTATTAATGTTAATAAGCAGCTTATGAATTATTTAATTAAAGTGCAAAGCCTCTTTTTTAGCCCAAAAGTTATTATTAATGGCTTTTCTGATCCTTAAAGCTTTAGTAAGTACGTGCTGATGACTTCTTCTTAATTCTTTGTAAACATTACCCGAGAGCTGCACAGATTGGATCCACTTGTGTGTGCCTCTCCCTTAAAAAGGTAATAATAAAAAAAACACATTTTGGTGAACACTGATACAGCAGCGCAAGTGTATGCGAGTGCAGATGCAGGCGCTTGATTGATGTCTGATGATGCCTGATAGCTCAGAGCGATCAAAGAATAAAGTCTCCCTCTCTCCAGTATCGTGCAGCTCTGCTCAGTTTGATGGTGGATGTGGCCGTCATGCTAGGCGCCCCAGAGAAAGCAGCGCTGACCCAGATGGAGAAGGCTCTCGCCTTTGAGACCAAAGTGGCTCATGTAAGGACGTCATGCCAGATAAATATAATCCCGCTTAATGTATGAAAATTATTAAATAGGTCTCTGTAGCGCGAAAGCTAATTAAAACGCTCCATTATTCACTGTGAAATATGGCGCTGATTTATGAGCTTCACCAACAGTATAACAGGAAATCATTTTATGTAAAAATTTAGGATCAGTCTTGCTGATGACATTCTTCGCTGTGTCCGCAGATCCTGATTCCCTATGAAAACCGCACCAGCGAGAACATGTACAACAAATACACGCTGTCTCGCCTGCAGCGCTCAATACCTCAGGTACTTTAAACACATGCACATAAACCGCCAGAAAGAAATCAACCTTCCATTTATTTGAAACAACATTGTACATTATTCTTGTGCTGTTTCTTGGGAAGACTCCCTTCCGGGCACGGTTCACTTTAATACTTTTTTTATGAACCCAGAGCTGAACTACAAAAAGAGAGAGATTTGTTTTATATGTTGTTAAAAATGCGCTCTTTCTCCCTCTCACTCTGCGTGTAGTTTGAGTGGCTGAATTTCGTAAAAGCTGTAGTGGAGTCTAAAGGCGACCCGGCTCTGTCCATCACCTCCTCTGAGCCCGTCATCGTCAGAGTTCCGCAGTACTTCAAGGAACTTATGAAGCTCCTCGAGGCCACAGATCCCCGGTACAGACTCGCTCTCCGTCCTGGAGCCTTGTTGATATAATGCATTCCAGAGCCACTTACTCAACCCATCACAACACATATTAATAACACTTTAAAGACACTCTCGGTACACATTCTATAATAAATACAACTGTTGGTCCCAAGGCAATCTAAACAGTGTACCAAACCGCCTAGATTAGTTGATCTAAACAGGTATTGGCAACACAAAATCTGGAAACAAAGGCAATAAAAAGACTGCAAAGGTTAAGCAGCCTCAAAGGTCAGTGTGCAAATCTGGGTCTCGGCTGCTTGTTGCACAGGCTTGTTTCATTATTTCTCAGTGAACATGCCTGTTATCAAGAAAAATATTCACTATTTTGATCAGCAAAGAAATACCTTGAATTCTGAGATCCTGGAAAATATTTTAGACTACCTATCATGAAACTGAGGAAACAAAAATATTACAAAAAATGTCAAAAACTTTTTTAAAACTAAAAATGATATTATTTATTGGGCATATAAAAATTCACATTTTTATACGCAGATTTGAGCCAGCACGCTGACGTCTCGGAGAAGTCAGAAATCAAGCGCAACCTTCAACCAGAAAAATGAATTTCTCTATTCAGGAATGTAAGATAATAACTAATTTGGCATCTTAATCAAATACTAATAATCCGCTTTGCTATTTTCTTCTATATTGTTTCTGCACAGCAGTAAATTTTAAGTTGAAATTTTGATTAAAAGGCTGGCACAGAAACACACACACACACACACACACACACACACACACACACACACACATACAGTCACAGTATAAGTCACAGTATAAGGAGAGTCAGGAAATAAAATAAGCATTCAAGTTCACTTTAATCTCAACCTGGTCCTCACAACAGATATAAAGTACACACACACACACACACACACACAGATGAGCACACACTGGAGCTTGAGGGCACCTGTCGCTCATTAAAAGTGTTTTATAGTGTGTAATGAGTGGGCATTTATTTAATGTCTCTCTCTCTCTCTCTCTCCAGGACGGTAGCTAACTACGTCCAGTGGAGGACAGTCTTCTCCCGGATCACCACACTGAGCCGTCGTTTCCTCTACAGATACCTCGACTACGCTCGGGTTGGTACACAAACCACGTCTGGAAAATCTATGTCAGAACTCATTAATTAGCTGCATGTCTGGAAAGTGTTTGATTGGACAGTTGATAGTTTCATTTTGCATATTCTGCATGTGATTTTCTATTAATGCATCCTGTATGCAAATGTAACCCAAAATATTATATTATCAGTGTCTTAAGTATTAATGAAAATGATTTAAATTCAACTTGACAGGATTTAAAAATGGAATGCTTTCAGTAAAACAAAAAAATGTAGCAATCTCAAGTTCGTCATTCCAGTCTGTACAATATATTACACTTTTTAGCCAAAATAGCCTCTAAAAGCGCATCAGACTGGGATTTTTGAATACTGCCTCAGCTAGTTTGAAAATAAAAATGTGATTCAGTTCTTTTTCCTTTTTCTTTTTGTCCTGCTCATTGTTCAGCCGAACTTTAGCTGTTAGACAAACGGCCTCACATTTGACTCCAGAATACTTTGGTGTGCAGAGGGGTTCATGGTTTATTCAATGAGGTGCCCAGGTCCTGTAGCTGCAAAAAAAAAAAAGCCCAAATCCTCACCCGTCTAACACCGTGCTGATAGTAGACATGAGATGTTTGTGTTGTGTTTGGCTTCCTCCAAACATGGAGCTGTGTTTTGGGGCCAAAACATCCACTTTGGTCTCATCCATTCGAAGGACATTGTTACAGACGTTTTGTGTGTAAGCTGTTATTTTTTAGAGAGAAGAGGCTTTCACCTACAATCCTTCCACCAAACCACACTTGTTTAGTCATTTTCTAACTTTACTGTCATGAACGTTAACATTTAACATACTAACTGAGTCTGAAATGAAGCTCAGAAGCTTCTCTGGGCATTGCATGGTCTGACTTTGGGGTGAATTTGGTAGTGTCCACTACCAGGAAGTTTGGACTAGGATGTTTTCCACTTGTGAACAATCTTTCTTACCGTTACCCTTCCCAGACTAATTGGCAGTAACAGTTGCTTCTTTGAGACCATTTTCGACATACGTCCTCCTTGGCATTTTGTTGACTCACCTAAATATTTCAGATCTGCAAACTGCCAACACCTCTGCTTTTACAGAGGCGCTCACACGATCGAGGGCATTTGATTAGCAGCAGCGAGCGGCTCCTTATTCAGTGGAAGCATTTAGTCTTTCTCAGCTTTTCTCAACCTCTCTTTTTAGGTCCCGAACTTCTTGTGACGGTAATTAGAGAGTTGGGAAAGTTATGAAATTTTTGGTTGCTTCTGTATGATTTTCTAATTTTAGCAGCATGTAGTTTCACGTCATGATTTTAAAAGTTTGAATGAAATGGGTCCCGGTCTAAAGTGACCCAGTGTGGGGTCCTAAACGCCCCGGCTGAGAAACTTGTTAAGGGAAGTTGGAGTTTTTTGAGGGGAGAGATGTCAGCTTTCATTTCTGTCTCTTTCGACCCCACTAGGTAACCACAGGAACCACCTCGCTGACCCCGCGCTGGGATAAGTGTGTCAACTACGTCGAGAACTCACTCGTTTACGCCACTGGGCGCCTTTTTGTCAACACGCACTTTCAGGAGGACAAGAAACACATGGTGCGTGTGTTCCCGACATGACTTTATGTCCTTAATGCTGAGTTTTCTGTGGGTGTGTGACAAATGTGTGCGAAGCTATGTCATTTGCATCACTGCAGGTGTGTGTGTTTCTGGGTTCATGTTGTGTGAAAATCAAAACATTTAAACTTCTGTGTCACACTTGGATTTTTTTTCTCAGATGGAGGAGCTGATTGAGGGCATCCGCTGGGCGTTCATCGACATTCTGGAGAAGGAGAATGATTGGATGGATGATTTAACCAAGAAGAGAGCTGTGGAAAAGGCACGAGCAGTTTGCTGCTACGCATCAGCCGTCGCCTATCTGTGCCACACCGCAACTTAGCTGTTCCTTCTTTTCTAATCTGAGCTGAAAATTCAAATAAAAAAATACTTGGATTAGTGGTGTCAGTTTGAAACCATTTAATTCAAAATTGAAAAATTCAAAACAACTTGTCGATTAAAACAAAGTCCAGCAGCTGGGAACAGCTGCCTTGCTGCAACAGAAACTGTTGCTCTAGTCTGGGAAATCTATTAGGATTTACAAGCCCCAGTAAAGAGCATTTATACTCAAAACAAAAGCAGCTCTTCACTCTTCTTTTCATTTTTTGGTGGAAGCCCATGTAATCAGAGCGCTGCTGGTCTTTCGTGTTAGCAGCAGCTGTTGACATGAACAAAAAAATGGAGTCTATTCACCTTCAAAGTTGTGCCTTTTGAAACATTTTGGTTGCAGTGGCACAATTTTTACTTTGAAGGTGAATATTCTATATTCAAGTTTCATTACTGCTCAGCGAGCAATTGGTGAGTGTTTGCAGACAAGATGGCGTGTCCCGTGCAAACTATGGGTAACGACAGCGATCTGATAGCAACTAAAGCAGCGCACCGGCTGCTCGGGGATCCACATTTTCCATAGCGACTGGTGGTTTGGGGGGTGGGGTCATAAGCCTGTGTGACTGACACCTTAGTCCATCCCGTTAGTGCTTCCCCTTTAAAAGCCACCTCCCCTTTGAGAAAACTTTCTTTTAATCGGCTACCCCTACCAAACACAAGGTTTGAGAGGCAGGTGGGTGGGGCTGCTGAGACCACCTGACCTCTCTTGTTGACATCATGCAGGGGCAAGAGTGAAAAAACTGTTTGAAGCCTGAGCTTAAATCACTTGCAATAATTCTGCTCCATTTCTAATTGTCACTTGTGTGCTCACTCGAGCTACAATGATTTCCAGACTGAAATTTTATTGTCACAGGTTTTCATGAAGTCACGCTCAAATGTATTCAGGATCCTTTTTCTGACACTGATGTTTTTCAGCTCCGCTCATTGTCAAAATGACCAAACTACTTATCATACACCAACTTTGCTAAAGCTACAATACTGAAGCCAATTAAACAAATTGGGTCTGCTTTATGGGCAGCATATCCCTTCATAATTAAAAAGGATCTTAGTGTAGAGACCCAGAATTGTTTCTTGGACCGTACTTTAGCCTGTGACTCTCACAATCCTCTCTTTTTATTACTGTAATATCATTTGAACTTTCTCATTTCAATTTATATTTGCATTCACTGTCAATTAAGTCTGAATAAGTGTCTGACACACCTTTTTATTTTTAATTTAAATTTCATTCAAACTCCCTTATCTCTCTCTAAAGGCTCATGCAGTCCTGCCCAAGGTTGGCTACCCAGAGTTTATTTTGAATGACACCTACCTCAACGAAGATTTGAAGCAGGTTTGTTTAAAAAAAAAAAGAATATAAATTAGGACAGCACCAGCACAACGCTGTTCATTTTATTCTGGCAGTAAATTTTTCTTTGCATTTCGAAGACAATTGGTTGTCACCATTTTGAAATATTTGTGTCTGCTTTAGCTAGAGTTCAGTGAAAAGGATTACTACGGCAACGTGATGCAGACACTGAAGTTCATCGCAAAATCCGATCTCGCCTGGCTACGAAAGAGCGTCCCACGCACAGAGTGAGTGGCAAGTGTGAATGTTTGTGTTTTATACACAGTCTGTATGGATGTAGCCACTGTGACATCACCTATTTGTTAGGGAAGTATGTGTTGGCATTAGGTCTGCCCTAAAACCCATGTCACATTATCTCCTTTTTGACTCTTATGGGCACAGTAATATATAAAATAGGCATTGTGTTGTACTATATAAGGCTTGAAATTTCTGATTGAAAGAACAACATGAATCGCCCCCTGTTGGCTATTAGAAAGAATGCAGGCACTTCCTTTCTGGCTCAGATTTGGAAGCTGCAGCCATCGTTTATGTCAATGCTGTGGTTTTATGTGCTTACTTAATGCCTTAATATGTGTTTGTGTTTCAGGTGGTTTACAAACCCAACAACTGTGAATGCCTTCTACAGCTCATCCACAAATCAAATAAGTAAGATACACATTCATTTTATATATATATATATAATTTTTTTTTTTTTCCATCACTCAGTTAAGGTCTGACCAGTCAGGGTATAGGTACACACTAATTGATTCCAGGTGAACATCATCCTAGGATGCTGTTTCTTAAAACAAACAAAAAAACTAAAAAAGCTATAAAAGCTTGACTTTGTGTAATAATAAACTTTGTCTGGCCAGAACCAACGACACACAAAAAGAAAACTATTTTGTTCTTCTTGTTTAGGATTTCCTGCTGGAGAGCTTCAAAAACCCTTCTTCTGGGGAAGAGAGTATCCAAGGTGAGTCATGCTCTTCTAGCAGATCCCATAATAGCTACTTCTAGCCTCACTCAGGAGCAGACTTTTTTTTTAACAAAAAACAGCTATTAGAGAACCACAACCAGGGCAGCAAAACGGTTCTCAACAGATCCATAAACTATATTATATTAGACCTATCAAACAGCTTGATATTTGTTTGTAAAGCAATTTCCCACAGCAACACAGCACAGGAACATTTGATCTTGCATCTTTTTTATGGTATGTGAGAGACTGGGTGACAAGCTAACAGCCTGCCCAGCCGGGATGGTGCTCACTCACTTTAGCTCCCAAAGCTTTTTTTAAATTGTGTTTCTTTCTTCACACAGTTTGTGTTATTGGAAACAGTGGCATGCAAAGATTTTTATAGAAAGGCAAGCGGAGACGAGGACAAATAAAATGAAAAATAAATCTTCCTCCACTGTTTAGCAAGAGAAACTGGACCGGTTGGATTTTCATGATTTTGAGATGATTTGTTGAGATTATTGCCATGCATCTTGTGGGACTCTGCACGGATATCTTCACCTCTCTGTGCTCCTTGCTGGCTGAAGAATTGTAAAATATTACTTTTATAGTTCTAATCAAAATATTTACCATTAGCCGACAATGATTCATGCTAGAGGAACTTTATAAAACGTTTTCTTCTATTAATATTGTAGTAGTACTGTACAAAACTGTACTGTAGTTGTACTGTACAAAACTGTACAATTGCGAAATTATACATAAAACATCAAAAGCATCTAAAGTGAAAGCTATTGTTCTGCAAAAAAATGTCCCTCATCAGTGTTATATGAATCAATATCACTGACGTAGATGTTTACAATTGAGTTCATCTACCCATCTATCAAATATTTTATATTGTTTGATTTCCGATTTCCGATATTTGTAATGGTTGTGAGGACCACGTATCTTTAAAACGAAACACCTTTTAACGAGCTCAAAAACACAGGTCCACACCTACATCTTTAAAAAGTTTATTAAAATATATCAATAGCCTAATAATCACAGCTAAATTAAAAGGCTTACTCACTGTGTGGCAAGGTTAACTGTCAATATCTAGAGGGAGATTAAAAATATTATTAAAAAATGAAGGTAGTGTATTAACAAAATGGCTGACTAAAGCTAATACACTCAGTCAAACATTTTTATGTATTATTATACATGCTAATCTGAAAGTGCTGTAGAGCCTACACCTGTTACCTGTTTTCAGAGCAGTGAAACCAGAGCCAGCAGCAGCTTGTCCATCATTTCTAGTCTGCATCAGTCTCCGTTCAAAGATCAGAGGTTTATTCATAAACACCTAGAACAAAGCTGTTAGCCTCTCATCTTCACAAACTCAAGCCTTTGTTAATGAAACACAGACATACAATGCTACAGAATTGTAGTTAACCAGTCAAGCCTGCTTCCAAAGACAGTAGCCAAGTGCAGCAACAAGATGGCTGTAAATTAAGGGATGATACAATCAAACCAGAATCTTTATGACCGAATGATGGTTGAGATATCTTCGTTTAGATTTCATTGGGCAAGCACTGCACGCCTTGCTTGCCCCGATGGATCTAATCCTGTCTTGAAGTTCTACAAGGCTTTCATGCACACCACACTTGTTTTAAATGCTGCCCTGAATGAGGCTAATCCAGGGATCATCAAGTCCAGGCCTTGAGGGCCAGGGTCCTGCAGGTTTTAGATGTGTCCCTAATCCAACACACCTGAATCAAATGGCTGAATTACCTCCTCAGTATGCAGTCAAGTTCCCCGGAGTCCTGCTAATGACTTCTATATTTGACTCAGGTATGTTGAAGTGGAGACACCTCTAAAAGTTTCAGGACACCGGCCTTCGAGGCCTGGACTTGAGGATCCCTGAGCTAATCTCTAACCCATCATTCCTTTGGTTTACAGATCTTTAAGTTATGGTGCCATCGGGGTCATAGTTGGACATGAGCTGACACACGGCTTTGACAATAACGGTAAATAATGTTTGCTAATAATGACTTTAAAACATAACATCTGTGATAAATAAGCAACTGCTAACATATTCAATTACATGGTCTGAACAGGTCGCAAGTATGACAAAAATGGCAATCTTGAACAGTGGTGGAGCAACTCGTCTATAGAGGCCTTCACTGAGAAGACCAAGTGCATGATTGAGCAGTATAATGACTACCACTGGGAGGAGGCAGGCCTAAATGTAAGAAAACACATTCCAAATCGGAAAAAAAAGAGTCAACTGTAGGTGTACAATGAAATTAAACCACTTCTCTCATTAACACTAAAAAACAAAGCTTGTACGTAATCAAATAATAAAGTCGAAGTAGCTGAAGACTGTGCAGGTACATTATTGGCTTAGTCACTCTTTTACAAATGTTTTGCTCTGCAGGTGCGCGGGAAGAGGACTCTGGCAGAAAACATAGCAGACAATGGAGGAATAAGAGAAGCGTTCAGGGTACGATCCATGATTTAAGAAACAATGTCCCACAGGAGCGTCTAATTAGGAAATTTTGACCTGTTGTTCAAAAAAATACATTTCCACATGTCATAATTTAAAATTATTTTAATCCCTGAGTAAGAACTATGAACAAAAGTTACCAGATGTAAATGTAAAGAAATCCAGGTGAGAAAGAGCGTTTCTTTTTCTGGATGTCTGTAGGCGTACAGGCGGTGGGTGGATGAGAGCAGAGGTGGTGCGGAGGAGCCTCTGCTTCCTGGAGTTGGACTGAACAACAACCAACTGTTCTTCTTGAGCTACGCACATGTAAGGACACACACATGCATACTATTTTTCACCGTGCTGTCAATGCAGTGATTGTGTTATTTCTGAAGACAGTGGTACTTTAGCTTATTTGGAGCTTAGCAAAGTAAGTGTTACATTTCTTTTTAATAATATGGCTGAATATAAACTAGCCTTTGTCTTTCATGTGCAGTTTGGTCAGATGTTTACATTCACTTATCATAGGAATGAATGCTGCTGTAATTTGGGGCTTTTAACAATTTCTTTGAACTGTTCTTTACCCAGGTTGGAATGATTGTACAACATACATCTTACATGACTTTAAAAAATGAACTGAATTTGAATTTATTTTGGATATTTTCTAATCACACAGGGTCAAAAGCATGCATACAGGCTCAAATATGCAAATAGACTCCAATTAATATTTGGTTTATTTCCCCATAGCAAGTTGCACCTCAATCAGATGCATTTGGTAATAATCAACAAGCTTCTGCTCCTTCTTAGATCTTCACTGAGCTCCTTGGACCTTCCCAATGTTCTCAGCATTGGTCAGTCCAATGAGTGCAAACAAATCCTTTTCATGCTGGCAGAGGAACTACCAGTTAAATAGTTGTCACTGTGCTGTTTAATATCATGGTGTGTACCACACTGATCATGGGCCACAGAGTGTCTAAGGAGATGAAAAAGACAATTGTTGACAAGCATGTTAAAGGTAAAGGTAGAGACCCTCTCCAAGCAGCTTGATGTTTCTGTGACTACATATGACCACCAATAAGCATTACACTATCCTGAAGTGGCCTTTTATACAAATTCTATACAAAATTTTATACAAATTTCAAGTCAATTCCTATGATAAAGTGTCAGTCGGTGGCAATGTTGCTTCTATCATGCTGCCATTTACTGAAACAAATGTAAAATACAGTTCAAGATGTTTCTAATGTTATAAAAACCTGTTCAAAAGATTTTAAACCCATCGCAGGGCTTTCATGCTGTGTCTTGGAAACGAATCTTGTTGAGCTGTCCATGTGTATTGTTTCCATGTGTGGAACATGTCTGGTTTCCAGGGTTGAATGATTCATGTCTCAAATTATTGAATTTATAGAAGCATGGATGTGTGCTGTCTGTGGACACTACGAATGGGCGTCAACTTGAAAGGCAGTCAGAGCTGTTTGCTTTGGGATTAGCTTCGGGATGTTGTGTATAATGGCACATGTTAATTCAGGACATTCTCAATACACACACTCAGTGCAGTAAAGCAGTTCCCCAATGTGTTTGTACTACGCAGGTAAGATGTAACACATACAGACCAGAAGCAGCCAGGGAGCAGATCCAGAGTGGGGCTCACAGTCCACCGAAATACAGGTGACCCCCCCCCAATCACACACACACACACACACACACACACACACATATAGCATCCTTCCAATCTGACTTTTATTGTCACTCTTCTCCTGCAGGGTTATTGGAGCAATGAGTAACTACGAGGAATTTCGGAAAGCATTTAGTTGTCCCAAGTCATCAATTATGAATCGAGGAGAACAATCCTGCCGGGTGTGGTAACCTTTGACCTCAGCTTGATGCTCCTGAAAAGGCTGATAATGCTGGATTTAACCACCATAGTTTACATGATACCATGATACGGGAGAATCACAAAAATGAAGCAGAGCTGTTCTAACTGAAATTCCCTAACATGCAGACTTAGAGTTTGGGTAATTGTGGATCATTAAACTGAAGCCATTTTCACCTGGCTAACAAGAAAAAGTTATTTTTTTTACTGCATATGTCAGATAAATTATGACTGAAGATTTCTATAAAGGACCATAGTTACAGAGTTATAGAAAAAAAAACACCTTTGTGACAGTTGTACAACAACAACAAAGCTAAACTATATTGCCAAAAGTTACCCGTCCAAATCTTTGAATTCAGGTTTTCCAATCACGTCCATGGCCACAGGTGTGTAAAACCAAGCACCTGCTTCTACAAACATTTGTGAAAGAATGAGTCGCTCTCAGGAGCTCAGTGAATTCCAGCGTGGTGCCGTGATAGGATCCCACCTGTGCAACAGGTGCAGTTGTGAAATTCCCTCGCTACTAAGTATTCCACAGTCAACTGTTAGTGGGATTATAACAAAGTGGAAGTGACTGAGCCACGAAGTGGTAGGCTACATAAAATCACAGAACAGGTGAACAGGTCAGGTGATGCTGAGGTGCATAGTGCACAGAGGTCGCCAGCTTTCTGCAGAGTCAGTTGCTAGAGGAAGGGGAGGTGATTGGTGGCACGAATGAGTCTGAAAGGGGGAATGAAAGATGAGCGGTGATATTTAAAGTACGCTGAGTGGAGGCTTATTGGCTCAAGGAAGGTGGGCAGAAAGATGATTGGACCAGAAGTGATGAAGTCAGCACTGAGCAGCCAAACACATAACAAAGTAAGCAGATGAGTGATTACAGATCTTCCTTATTGAACTTATACCTAAGCTTCATTTCCAGTGAAAGGAACTCTTAATGCTTCAACATGCTAAAACATTTTAGACAATTTGATGCTCCCAACTTTGTTGGAACAGTTTGGGGATGACCCCTTCCTGTTCCAACATGCATTAGTGCGCAAAGCAGGCCCATGAAGACATGGATGAGCAAGTGTGATGTGGAAGAACTTGACTGGCCTGCACAGAGTCCTGACCTCAACCCAGCAGAACACCTTTAGGAGCGAGACAGTGAGCCAGGCCTTCTCTCCAACATCAGTGTCTGACCTCAAAGAATGTTCTTTTAGGAGAATGGTCAATAATTCCCATAAACACTCCTTCCCAGAAGAGTTGAAGCTATTATAGCTGCAAAGGGCGGGCCGCCATCATATTAAACCCTGTGGATTAAGATGATGTTCATATGCATGTGCTGGCAGAATACTTTTGGCAATATAGTTTATATGTACATGTAGCTAGATAAATGTACTGCATTTCTCGTGAGAATACAGAATTTATATATGACTGTACATGTACAATGACACAAACATTTCTACTGGTTAGGAAAAAATCTATTCCAGATGTTTTGGTGGCTGTAGGATGCAGCTATATCTCAGTCTCTGCATTTAGTTGTTAGCAGCCCTGTTTATGAACACTGTACACCAAAGACTAGCTATGTAAGCAAAGCAATGCTACTTCAATATTTTATTTTGAGACGTTGTGAAAATCAGTATTAAAAAAAGCAGTGATCTTAATGTAACATTAATCTACCTAGATCAGGTACTTTGTGTATGAGTTTGTGTGTGTGTGTGTGGGCCCAATATCTCCTTTGATGGTCTTGGTTTCTGTTTTGCTTTGCTTCAATCTTGTGTCACACATTTATATTCATTGCGCTGCAGTTCAGCCTGAGGCAAATGAACTCACAGAATCACAAGCACTCAAACTGCAGCGTGCACTCTCATTTGTCTTTGTGTCTCCATCAGTGGACTGCACCGCTGAGGTGTGTTCACACACACATGCGTGCTGTTTCTCTGGAATGACAGGAACACTGTATGATGCATATTTCAATTTTTAGCCAGAAAATGGGAAAGCAGTATCTGCTGTAATGTTGGGCTGTTATTAGTAATTATTAGTTGACATGATATCAGCCCACTAGTCTAGTTCTTTCACCAGAATTTTTATTTTATTTTATTTTTTTGATAAAGGAATCTGTATTCAGTGAAATAGTGCTTATTATTTTGAAATGACACCCACCAATTAAAATAATTAAAAAAATACCATTATATGAGTTATAGATCAATATTATTTCATAATTCTGCATGTAACAGCTAATGTTTGATTCTGTTAGATCTCAGACAAACAGGCCTCTGTGACCCCCCCGATAACCACCAGCTGGTACGGGAAAATGTTTGCCAACTGGTTGGCAACTGGTTGCTGGAAGTTGCTGGTTTCACAGCACTGTGAAAAAATAAAAGGAAAAAAAAGGGGGGGGGTAATTTTCTGTCAGTACATCCAGTATCCTTTTTTTTTTAGCAAGCTTTCATAAATAGTAACTGGAAAAAAAATCAGTAAAAAATACCATACAGTTATTCCCCAATATTAAAACAGTACATTGTACTGTATTTTTAAGGATTTATTTATTTTTACTGTGAGGTGAAATTGGCTGCAAAGAGATTGCTGCACCAAAAACAGGAGGTTGCTGGGTGACAAGCTGGATGCCTGATTTCAAATAATATAAAACAGAGTCAAATTGCGACTGATATGATTTTGAGATACAAACTAAGCTGGTGTTATCTCTCAAAATGAACGGGCAAACCTGAAGGTTTACTGGGTTTACTGACAGGATCTGAATAGTACAACATCCACTGCAGAAATCATTAGAATGAGACCACTGTACATTATAACATGTCTTTTATTATTATTATTATTATTATTATTATTATTATTATGTATTGTGTTTTTCTTAAAATGTTTTTTGTAAGTTAATGTGTGCATTTTTTTTCACACATTTTTGCATTGTCATTTTAATGGTCAACTTGTATCCCGTGATAATGGTTCATTGATTCTGTTCTCCAATTTTTTTTTTTTAGGCTCCAATAAAACTCCTAAGACATCACACTGTACCTCCACTTTGGTGGTGATTGATAAGAAGGGTCCAAAATGTGTGTGTGAAAGAGAGAGAGTGCAGAGCAATGTGGCGAGCGGTGGATAGAGGGTGCTGATGGATGGTGAACAAAAGACATAAAGAGATTGAAAGCATGTCTATTTATTGATTTTCCTCTGGACTTGCTATTACACACACTTAGACCACATCACATCCCATTCATTTATGTCAGTAGTTCCCATGGCAACTTACTCTGTGTTACAGGAGGCGTTGTGCGTGTGTCTGTAAGTGTGGTTTTCAGTTAGTCTTGTGGTATCCAGCAGGGGGTAACATTAATGACTTGTATCTGTGGCAACACCAGCGGCAGTCTCATCAATTCACACCAATTAGAAAAACAGACCAGTTCCCCAGTCTGTTATGTGTCTTAGTGTGTGTATTTGTGTGCTTGGGGGTGTTTAGTTGACTAAGAGACAAAAGGAGGAAGTGAGATGCTTTTACTAGCAGTATAACCATAGACATGTATACCTAGATGCCGCGTTGACTGGGGATGGCCTGTTGATGCGACATAACTGTGTGTCCGCCATATTGGTGGAGTCAAAGCTGCGCTGTGAACTAATACAAGTGAATGGACTGAACTTCATAAAGCGCTTTTCTACAAAGTTATTTAAGTTAATGCATTCATTCACACATTCAGATATGCACTAATATACACTAGGAAACTGTTAGGCACCAAAAAAAAATTTTTTTTCAAAATGTTAAAATGGCCAAATATGATCAAAAACAATTCGTCAGTGTCTCCTGTGAAAGGTAATCCCACGTGATCCAGTTTTGACTGTAAAATGGTTCGATAAACTCCACACAGCACCAGAGTGCAG
>VUQK01027143.1:5278-43663 GCA_015106715.1 Bujurquina vittata
ATATACTCAAAGACATATGTACAAAGATACCCCTCAGAGGCAGAGGACGGTGGGTCTTTGTACATATGTCTTTGAGTATATGTGCAATAAAAACACCATTAATTCCTCCTTCCTGCACATAATGAATGTGTTATAAAAACCACAGATGACACCAGACTTATGTTAAAACCCAATTCAGTCTCCTGTTTTTACTGCCTTGTAAAATTCTGTAGGTTCGTGCTCATTTTTAGCTAATGTGTAGGCGCACAGCATGGCGGAGAGCTCATTTCTGTGGCGCTGCAGCGGTCCAGAGGAGCCTGCTGAAGAAGTCAGGAACCAGCTGTTTGTTCTAGCCCACTTCACCTGAAGAGTTAATCTTCAATGTTCAGAAATTATATAACACCAAATGAATGTTAATGCATCAGCCATGAATTGCAGGCAAGCATACCCTTCATCATCTCCTAAATGTGCTTTGGGAATTCAACCCTTGCTATCTCATTTCAGGCATGGCACAATCTGATGCAGGAAGGAGCAAGGGGACAGAGGGAATTACCAGAGTGTAGGCCAAAGTTAACTCTACCAACAGAGACCTTGTCAAAAGGGCTCACTGAGCACGTGGTTTGTGTCAGTTAGAGGGACACTGAGGCTAATTCAGTCCTTTGACTGTGCTTGGCATATGGTCCTCTAAACCTGACAGTAGTTTTCAAATAGTACAAAGAAAATCCAACATGAAAAGGCAGAGGAACGCTGATTTGAAAATCATTAAAATAAACCATTTTTATAGCACTATAAAAGCATTAAACAAAACAGTCAACTCAGGTATTCTGATGCCAAACATAACCACCAGCAGATGGCAGCACACTACACATCAAAAACACGTTTCTTCTCATGCCAGTGACAGGCAAATGAAGCAACTACATTTAGCTGCTTGAGAAAGGGTTTCTAAATGTATGATGTGTCTACACCTCAATGAATTAGTTCAAATGATTCATGCTGTGATTTGTTTTCATTTGAATCAATCAATGTAGATCAATAAAACACACCTTAAATCACATTCCTACAGCGATGACCTGATTAAAAGGGGACGCAACAGACAAAAAGGTGTGGTAGGAGGAACATGAATAAAGGCTTATCTGTCTCTTTGCACAAGTGTCCATTGTTGGTTCGGACCTCTGGGGCATACCAGGTGTCCAGGCCTTGAGACGGAGGGGTTGGGAATAGGGGGTATTCGAGAGTGCATGGCCACATACTCATTTCAGCTACAGTTTAACCAGGAAACTAACAGACCGGCTCATAATTTGGACTTAGTGTTAAATGGTTGGGCTTCCTTAGCAGCACCAGCAGTAATTATCCATCAATTCTTTATTAAAAACTGTATAATTTAGGTGCTTAAGTCAAGGAGAAGGTGGCTCTGCAAAATCTCCATCATACCTCTACCAGAAACACACAACTTGTGTCTTTTAAGCAGAAAAGCCACAAGGCTTCCTGGGACTAACAAAAACTGTGGGTTTTGCTTTGACTGCGTGTGCTATCAGTGTCTCACTGACATGCACTGAATATTTCCCATTAATCAGCCTCTTTGGCAGACATACTATCAGAGCGCAAGACAGTGAGGCTACCACATTTTCTCGGCTTGACTTAAATTAAGTTTGCTGTCCTTGAATAAGAACAAAGCGTGTCAGTAGATAAAACCATTTTGACTATTTGTCTGCGTCTGAAACAGCAGCCCTTCCCACCCTCCCCTCCCCCACTAAATGCTGAAAGCCTGTGATCCCACACAGTTTGCTGACAGAGCGGCAGACACATGTTGCTGACGTCTCGGCTGTTGTTTTGATGTTAAATTGATTCTGGGTTTTTTTCTAGGAACAATTCAGACTTGTACTGCTGTGCAAACCCGGTGATAATCTGGCAATAACTATGAAAGAAAGAAATTGTTGTTTAAAGGAGTAAAACGGTGAGAGGGTGGATCGAGCACCCTACATGCAACACAAATTATACTGAACATACAACAAGTATCCTAATGCGTTCTTCCTCTTTGTTGACCTGAATAGTGTTCCTAGTCGGGAAACAAAGGCGATAAAGCTCCAACCAATTTGCATTTCTGAGTTCCCCATTCTGCCTTTGAAAGCAACAGCATCTGTGCAGGCTGTTCCCCCACACCCCACTCTCTTCTGCTTTACCTGCCTAACCACAATGTAGTCCAACTGTCTGTACACTTTCAATATCCGCATCACAATATTTGAGAAAGTGTAGCTGCCATAATGTAAGAGATACTATCTTGTTTAAAAGCTGATTGTATACCTAAAGCCTTTATTACTGTAGCCTGAAAATGGAGAAAAATTTGGAAGTCTTTTTCTCTGCCCTCGGCTGAAGCAGAACTTGAGTGTGTTCAAAATCATAAATCCATTTTCATACTGCCGTCATCAAATGATACACCTAAGGGAGCTACTTATTGACTTAAAAACCAATATAGCAAGGCTAATCATTACAGAATCTACTGGGTGATTTTACTCAGCTCCTACAGCTTCACTGTGGCAAGAAAAAAAATGTTTTAAATGTCCAAATGGCCACTGCAGTTGTACCATTGTGAGCTGTTCGTTTAGACGAGAATATTTCCATGACTTGGTAAATAGGGGCAAACTGCTTGTGTAACAGGCCAAGTGGGTGCAGCAAAACAAAAACTGTAGCACTGGAACAATGCAAGACCTTTTGCTAGAATTATCCCATCCCTTCTAAACAGCCTTGTAACTGGTCCATCAGGTTAGGCTTGAACTGGAGCTATTCAGGGATCCAATGACAGCCTACCACTCTAGATACACACATACAGATACCAGGACACATAAACACACATACATCCACACTTACAATCAAGCCTGCTCCACAGGATTCAGACCCGGGTGTGGGGAAGAGATAACTGCACACCTGACCGAGCAATGAAAAGACACACAGGCACAAGTTCACATCGTAATGCACACACAGAAACCTTTGGGTAATAAACACATTCACGTCCTAGCCCCACCCTCTGCCTCCCACACACCCTAGACTCACTGCAGGTTTTTCAATCTTTCCATTTCTGTGCTACCAGCAGCCCACACTCTTCTTCCCAGACCTCCTCTCGGCTCCATCCTCCTCCCCTCCTGTGTCGTTTCTCAACATGTTGCCAGAGTTAGAGCTCACAGGCTAATCCTACCCCAGTGACCATGCTGTTTACTCTAGTTTTGTTTGTTTTGAAAAGTATTTCATTTATCAACAAGATTGCATACAGTGTGTTATGTAGAAAAAGATGATGGTCGACCACTGCACTCGACGCTTTTGAATGCTAACGTAGACTCGTCTAAAACGAGTCACGATAAAAACAACAGAAAGTTGCGTTTAAAAATCTGGTTTCTCCAGTGTGATTGTACCTGATTGATTTCGTCCATCCCATTGCTGGCAAATTCAAACACCAGTTCGCTGGATTGTACTGCGGTCGTCATGGTAATGGAGTTCAAAAGTCAAAGAGCAGCCTAAAATATCCTGGTTATGACTACTCCAGCTCCTTCTGTGCGCAGACAGACTCAGTTTCACCTCACAAAATGGTTTGCCTGTCCTCCCGTTTTCTAATATGAGCAGTTATTGTGCTGAGAGAGAGAGACCATGAGCCAAGTTTCAGAGGAGTCCTGTGGCCCAGGTGGGAGCAGCCTCGTCCCTCTCTGACACGAAGGCTGGGCCCCGCTGCGCCTGAAGCATCTACACCTAGAAGAGGGAGAGACAGAGGAGATAGGTCAACAGACATATTAAAGCTGTTCAATTTTACTAAGAGACAAGAGGCAGAAATAGTTCTCAGAGGGTGGAGGCCCTCTGAGTTTAAATGGGTTACAACCTGGTCAGATCTGAGTCGTTTCAGGCAGTAAAAAAATGTTATCTGGGTCATGCCTAGTTTTGATCTGTGATGCTGAAAAATCAGATCACTGACTTGTTCCACTCTATAAACCCTACAAATTAAGTCAATATAACAAACATCAGAATGTTAACGGCACCAGGTTTAAAACCCAGTGACAATTTAATTTTATTCTTGTCAGCATTAAAAGTTATTTATATTCTGTACAGTTACTTTTACGGCAAATATCAATCTGAACACAAACATCAGAGATATAAAGCTGAAATATTCCATCCGTTTCAGGTGTGAAAATGTAAACTATGAATGGATTACTACTACTAATATTAATATTTGTCAGTACTGTCAGTAAATTTCTTTTCTTCTCATCAACTAATGTAAAACTGCCGCACAGTTCATTCTCATTTAATCAGCAATATCTCACATTTTATGTCTGTTGCTGACTCTGACACCCCTCAACCCTCCGCCCTAGATCATAAGGCTCAGGGGGGCTGATATTATGATCACATGCACAGTGAGCGAACCCTCCCTCTTCTCACACACACACACACGCACGCACTTACATGCACACACAGGCAAAAGATCACTTGTCTGATGATGCTCTGGAAGCCCCTCTGTGCTGACCCTCGGGGAGTTACTGTGATCACAGGCTGTGCTAAAGGGAAACCAGTGGTCATGTAGTTGTCATTGTGTGTGTGTGTGTGTGTGTGTCCCAACAATCGGTACCCTGAGCCAGGTTTCAGGATGAAGGCTGAGAGGGGCTGATTTTGGGTTAAAGAATAAATGTAAACCCTGGGGGCCACACAAAGACCCCCTCCCTCTAATTTCCCAGACATCAGAGCTGGCAGGAATAGAGAAGTAAGATGGGAATGTTTGGTACCTTCCCCCACCTCCAAACACTCACTATTCCTGCTTTTCCCACTGCTGCAGGGTGGAGCTTATTTGCTTTTAAATGCCTGTATGACTGACGAAGTTGCATACCAAGCCCAACTGTATTTTAAAGGAGGCGGAACACAAGAGGAAGTGATATTGAAGGACTTTTGCAGCTCATGGGACACAGCGAGCAAACAAATGTCGCACGTTAAAGTTTATTTCTCTCCTAAGCATCCAAACAGAGCAGTAACATGCAGCTACTATCTGGAAGGCATCACTCTGGGAAACAGAAGAGAGACAGGGAAACTTAATCTGAAGGCTAGTGTTTCACTCCAGTCAATCCCTCATGCGGTTTCTGCTGCAGCATCCATGCCCACCTCTGCCAGGGCTGGACACTGCTGCCATCTGTCTGGTGCTCAGTGTTCTGGACGTCTTGGCATCTTTATGCTTGGTCCTCTGAATTACCAGACTCAAGCAGAAAATATATACTTTATGAAGCTTCCAAATGAATCACATACATCTGCTCTTTAATTAATTTGAAATTTCAGTTGGAAAGCACATACATTTACAGCAGAGGCCTTGATAGGCCTTTTGTAAAGTCAATGTGCATTTGTCTGTATCACGTGAGATCACTGTGAAACGGCCCTGCCCAACCGCGCTGCAGATCTGAAAAGACACATGCTGCTAATCCAGCAGATGTTCTCTGCTGCAAAGCATCTTGGTTCCCCTTTTGTAGTTGCAATTTGTGTTAGATTAATGGACATTTATTAAGCTATACATTTCAGCTATTAAGAACTGTGGCTAATTGAGAGATAAATAATTGGCATCCAGTCACTAGGTGGTTATCAGACAACAAAAACTGACTTATCAAATCAGCCCATATCAAGATGAAAGTAAATAGTATTTCTTTTATTCTGCATATGTTTTATGTTTCTGCTACAATGCATCAGACTGTGTCAGTGGTTGCATGTACTTTCTATAGTCCTCCTGTCAGAGCGTCATTGATCTGGATGACCCAGTTGGCAAAGTGCTAAGAGCAGACAGGGATACAAGAGAGCCAGCCATTAGTCAGACGCAGCCTGCACATTATCCCCCAGCACATGACAACAGCTGCCTTGTCCCAGCACAGGGGCTGGGTTGTAACTGCACTTGCTACGTCATGAAAAGGAGAAGAGGAGGAGGACAGTGAAGGGAGGGATTTTACTGGGATGTTAGTGAATGCATAATAGTCCACAGAGCAAATAGACTGCCTGTGACTTGCTATAGGCGGGGCCTTCTTTTGACAGACTTGAATATTTCAGCATGGTTAGCAGGTGGGGCATTCTGGTGAAGTTTAATGGTTTAATGGTAGTGTGTGTCTGGGTTGAATCCAACCAAGCACATGTGTTGGTTTTTTTTACGTCATCCTGTATGACTCTGTCCTTGAGAAAAGAAAACTATATGCTATAACATCCTAATAACTACTTAAAATGGGTGGGTGATGGGGGTTCTGGGGTTGCGTTTAAGGTATTATTATTATTACAGGGCTACATATTAACACTCAGCAGACGAATACGTGCAGATTTATTTTAGTCTCCGGCAATTCCTGGTAGAAACAGCTATCTCTGTAAGACTGCGGTTAGTAGCTACCCTCTTCTGTCTATTGCTGGTCTTGGGCAGATATTTGTACACTAGTGTCTTTGCCGAAAACAGCTGCATGTTGAAGCTGGAAAATAAATGCTGATGTGAGTGAAACAATAAATTCAGCTGTTCCATAAAACCAAATTAGTGACCTTAAGGTGCTAAAATACTAATAGACAAGAGGGACATGTAACATGTAAAACTGGTTGTTATTTAATCCAGTGTTACTATTTCTTAAAGCTTTACTTCACATTTTCAAACAGCCAGAAACACTCCAAAACCCTACAGTATTTAATTTAGACTTCTAAAAGGTTTTTGAATATTAGAAAATGGACCCTAGAGATTTTTGCTTAAAATTAAATTAACAAATATTTGGTTATCACAACTGCAGAGTAATGGTACAACCCATTGTAATGTAACATAATGAACATTACTATCAGTTGTAGCCTAGTGATATTCATTAGCATAGCTGGCATTATGGCTCTATCGTGGCCCCTGTCATGTGACCATAGTGATGTGAGTCTTTCAATCTTTCAGCTCTCCTCACATAATTACGACTGGCTGTTATATATGGCAGTTTAGTGTGCAGCAGACTGAGAAAGAGTATGAACCAAACACTGGCGTGCTCCACCCCTACAGCATGGTGACTGCCAGTCCCAATAACAACCAATTAGAGTCAGGATTCATGAACAAATGGAGCATTCCCAGAAGGCCCTGCTTCCCCCGCTTTCGTCTCTTCAGCTGAGCTCATTGTTGACCATGAAAGGAGGTAATTTAAGCCAATTGAATGACTGTGCAATGAGTCACCCTGCATGTGGTGAGTACAAACATTGTGAGATGCAAGAAAAAGGCCAAGCAAACTCTACTTATCAGTCCTTTTCAGCTCAGGTTACAAAAAATACAGGTTTCCTTAGGTGGCTGATTGTTCAGCAGTGTACCACGGTGGCTATATAACAAACAGTCACGGGATAGATGGTACCAGAGGGGCAGTGGTATTAATTAAACATATGCATAGAAGGCAGTAGATGTACAAACTGAACGGGAAAGAAATCAAGAATCACTCTGCACTCATTACACTTGTGATTTTCAATATCAGTACAAAGAAATATCTACCTAATATGAATCATACAAAGGTTTAATTTTCCCTGTTCACCTGTGTAGTGATACAATTATGTGGAAGATGGCAGAGAGTACACTGCCTTACTACCACTATGTTATTAAATAGCTGCCAGCATGCTGTTTTGCAGGATCTTTTTGGTTCCTGTTAGGGAAATGACTCAGTGATATGAGGCCCAAGTTCATTCCTGGAGCTCTGTGATAGCCCACATGGGCATCGGAGGATCTTGATCATCATTTCTGGACAGCAGTTCCACTTTGTTTTGCTCAGTTGTGGTAAACCCACCCACCAGTATGGAACAATGCCACTTTGGGCACAAGGAAAATTGCTTAAACACAACAGTCTAGCAAAAACACAGCACAGATCAGAGCAAATAAAGAACAACTGAAGGTGTATTCTATATTTTGAGACATCAAAACTACAGGCAGTATGGATTAAGTCAGCAAAGTAAGAGAAAAGCAATTAAGGTCTTGCATCAACGCCAGACAAAAAAAAAAACCTCACAGGGTGGTTTCTTCACTGCCATAGCACTTTGTCAGCACCATAAAAACTGTTTTGTATACAGCATTTTCTGCGTATTCTATATTTTACTCACCACCTAGCATTGCGCAATACAACATGCCTCACCATGTTTCAAACTCCAACTTGACTTTATTGACCAGAATAAAGCAGCACTTTCGCAGCGCCCCAGAGGCCACACCAAGCATGTAGTGATAAAATGGCTGGAATGGGCACAGAGGCAGGCACAGACACTAGCTAATGGTATGCAGCTGTAGAGCACAAGGCATAAGAAACACAGACAGCACTACATCCGAGCCAGCACTCACTGCGTTACTAGGAGGCAATTGGTTCTGCTGTGCCAGGGCAAAAAATGAAGACTGAAAGAAAAATGTCACCTCAAGCACAGGCTTTCAAAAAGCGAATGGAATTTAATCTCATCTCCTGCGAACCTTGTACTTTTCCACTCAGGCTTCAGCCTCTGGAAGAAGAACCCGTGCCTTCCTGTGACAACGGCTGTTTGTGCCAACTAACACACTATTCAGTACAAAATTGGGCTTTTTATGGAAGATTGGACATTAGCTTTAGCAGGATAATATGGTCTGGAGATTAGGGATGAAAGCCTAGTGCTGTCCCTAGAGATGACAGCTCAGACATGTCCACAGAGACCAGATTCCACTTCTCTTTTGGTCAAATTTTCCTTTAAGTAAAGACATGTTTCCTTCTGAGATGCAGGCTGTTCTTGCTCCTACGTACTCTTCTAATGTGTGCTTTAACATAGAACAGAATACTGGACTTTCTTTGTTTATGGCATTCAGCACAAAGAATGACAACCAGAAATAGCAGTGACTTATTTTAAAGTTGGTTAGAAAAAAAAAGAAAGAAAGAAAACACCCACAAACTGACCTGTGAATTTTGCACTCACAGGAACAGCATCACTGAGCACTGGGTTTCTGCTGCTTCCTGTCTGTTAAACCACACTCAGAAGAAAATTTCTTCCTCTGTGTAAGAGCGGAAAGTTCTCAACTCCCCCTCCTTCCTCCTGAACAAACACGTTATCACACTCATAGACATGAGTCTTGTCACACAGGTACCATTTCTTTATGACTTCTGCCCAAGTGACGTAAAACATGATTACACGATTGTACTGCTGTTGGACTCGTTTTAGATAAAGGCAAAGTCTAATAATTTAAGACATTACTGGATTTTAGAAGGTAAACTAGTCTAATTATTGAGAAATGGTTTTATAAGAGTCACAGATACATACATAAAATATATTAGGATTATGAACAAGCTAATGATTCATTTTAAAAAAATAGTTCTGCAAGTGAGACACCACTTGATCTTCTCTCACTGCCCGACATTTTCAAACCTGGCACTGCAGTGACAGTGATGGTGTATTCAAAACGATCACACTAGGGTTCTCAAAGCCACACCTGCCATTTGCAGACATCTCTTCCCCACAATGCGCACACAAGTCCTGCACAAGCATATAGCATTACTAGCAAACCCACCCCTCAAAACAGACACACATCCCTTATTTGGCCCCATGAGTCAGTTTTGCACAAATTCTAAGAACAAACTACAAAGTTCCTGTCACACAGTGTTCTCTTATTGGTCACACAACACTATTTCAGTACACAAATGCACTGCGTGTGCAACTACAGTGCAACAAAATGTTTTAATAAGATAATGAGAGCAACTTCCCTGAAGCCCAAGCCATTCATTAACAATTCGAAAATATTCTGCTCTGTTTTTCTCAACCTAACATGGCCAAATAGTAAGCTTAGAAATGCAGGGTAAACATACAAATCTAACCAAAATAAAGTATCAATAAAATCAATCTTGACTACAGCACTCTTACCCGATATGAAACAAATCCAAAGAGAGGCACTTTGTAAAGTAACAGATGTAGACTTTAAGCAAAACTACCACCACAAGCCTATTTCTATAATGTGGCAACCAGCCACATGTCACTGATAGGAAGAACCACTAAAGTTGTGAAAACAGGACAGGAAATTGCAGCAAAGTTTTAGACAAGACAACAGCAGCAAACATCACAATTTGATGTGCTGTGTGCTGCTGTGATCGCTGTAACTCTGCCGGTTATGCAGGAGTAAGACTGTGTGCAGTGGGAAAGTGCCCTATTTTTTAAAAATAACAATTCAAAACAGCATTTACAGCAATGCTGTGTGTAGCCAGATCTTCCAGCTGACAAAGCTTTACATTTTAACAGATGAAAGGAACACTCAAAGTAGTGAAATATGTGAAGCCTGTGACTTCAGTGTTTTCTACAATGCTCTCTGACAGTAAAAAAAGAAAAGAAAAGAAAAAAAGAACAAGAACTCACACAAGATTTGTTAAGAGTATAAGATTTATCCAGCCATTTTACAAACCAGAGCTGGCACAAAAACAATTTGGCCTGTTCTCAGGAAACCATATAAACTGTGTTGTTCCCTTTTTACGCTCTCATGTCTGAGTTCAATGACATAATTTCTTTAAAAAAAAAAAAATTCAGTGAAAAGAACACACAGAGTAAGGATGAAAAAAAAGCATGCATGTCTCTGCATGTGTGTCAGGAGTTTCATTGCCCTGCTGATTCTTTTCTTGCAGACATAGCTGAAATGTTTCATCTGAACTTCTAGGCTCTGCTGTTGTTTTGGCTGCTGACTGGGAGCCATTTGATGCATGACTAGACTGGAAAAGCTAAATTCTCTCTACATATGTACACACCAGTGTATACAGAATCACCTGTTTTTGGTTTTTTTTAAAAAAAAAAGGGAGAAAATTGTATATAAACGTTCCTGAAATCATTATAATCAAAGTTAAATTCAAACCTTGAAGTGATTCTAAAATTTGCACTACCGTACCGTAACACGCCCATATCTCTGAAGTGTTTATATTCATACCAACACTAACATGTCACATCACAAATACTGGCAGCAGCAAGAAAGGATATCATACCCAGGGGAAAAAAATGCTAGCAGCAGACTTTCAACTCAGCTTAAATAAAAACAAGTTGAAAGATGACATCCTAAATTTCTTCCTATACTATAAACAGTCATGCTAATTTTCTCTCTGATAGCTGTTATTCTATTTTGCTACTTCCCACAATTGCTAATGAACTCAGTGGAAGGAATCCATCGAGCTTGTAGTGTGTGAACCTTACCAGGATACTTTCCACACTGACATAAAGCATAAGTACATGTTAAAATGGAGCCCAGAGATCTCTGTGGGTAGTTCAGGGGGACCAGAGCGTTGCAAAGGAGGCTGCATACCAAACAGGTCTGGACACAAGCAGGCTGATGTGTCCACCCACAGTCAGGCATGCAGTAATACATAACAGGCAACACACCTTGAGGAGGCACAGAGTCAGACAGGGACAAAGTAATCTTTGTCTTGTCATACAGTTTGAACTGCTTGTTCAAGAAATAGCATGGCAGCTGAGAAAATTGATGCCACTCACCAATCTGTACAATAAATATTTACCTAATACAAAAGGGAACAGCTGTTCAAAAGTAACAAGACCAACTAACCAAATACCTGATAAGTAAACCTCAACTCCTTGTAAAATGCAGACTTTACGAATTTTTGTACAAATTAAGCAAACAAACGATAACGTGTATTACATGAGATTTAGCACACAGACATAAAAGTATTTTAAATCTGCTCATCCTACTTGTGCTAGGCGGCAAATTTCTCAAAAGTATTCCCTATAATGCCCGCCGTTTTCAGAAACAGGAGCAGAAAGTACATAATAGTACGTCATGCTAAAGTAGCCCACATTTATTGTGTATTTATCAAGAGGATAAAACACTCACAGATGCAAATTTACACCTTCAGCTGTTTTTGAGACTTCTGAGGATCATGCTTCACTTTTAGAGCTAATGACAACAAAATCAGCTCTTCCCATCTGATCCCCCCCCATAAAACCTCACAGATAGGACCACTCACACTGAGACAGCTTAGCCCCTTCAAGAGACCTTATCTGATTTCACACAATTGGATAGTGGGTCAGTGTAGTATTGGGTATCACTGACCAATGTTTCTATCTAATCTTGAAGCCAGTAAACAGCTACCCCATTCCTGGATCGAAGGACAGAAGTGCAAAGTCATTGCTTTTCAAGATGCCAGGTTCATAGGTCAAATACAGATGCGGGAAACAAGCTGTGTAACTGACCTCATGGGCCTAGGCTACAACTCATGCAGTCATGACAAATGTTTAGACTGCTTTAGGTATGACAACATTACTTGGACTTCAAACACTTGAGCTTGTCATCTTAACATATTTTCTACTACTGCACTTTCACCACACATAACGTTGAACTTAAGATTCCCGGCTAATCCCAACATATTCCATCTATTTCATATATTCCAGCTGCTGCAAATATAAACCAGCTCATGCATTCAGAGAAGTGTTTGACATATCTGCAGGAAACAGAAGGGCTGTGCTCAAACTGGTCAATATTTGAGAAAGCTTTATGAAATACTTTTGTTTATGACAGTCAGGTGATGAGGAAGGTGCAGCACGGGTGCAGGAGATGAGGACAATAAACTACCTGGTTAAAGGGACAGCTGTGCTCAATATGGCTACATAACAAAATATTTACATGGTGTGATTGTTTTACCATATTAGGACTCTGTAATAAATGCACATGGGGAAAAGAAGCAGACTTTTGCAGGAAGATGCACAAAGTACAGGGCTCATACAAAAAGCTAATCTTTGCTTCATACTACTTTGAATAAAGAGGCCTGACAATCAGTCTCCTGAGGGGCTGGGGTTATGTTGTTCTGACGAGAATCACAATGCAAAAACGCAAAGGTAAACAAGGAGTGGCTGTTGCCTAGGAACACGCAGAGGGAGAGGGCTTGTAAAGTCGGCTCTGTGGAACAAGAACAGAGCAAGTGAGCCTCATTCAGCTCAGCAAAGGCGCACTGTGTGTTTGTGAGGACACATGTTGGAGCATAACAAGCACAAACAGAGCACTGAATGGATTTCCAAGCTGCTGCTACCTGTGTTCACTGCTGTTACTGGCTGGAATCAAACAACTCAAGTGTGAAAATTACTCTGCTGATTCTTTTTTTTCTCTCTTCTCCCCAACAGGGAAATCTTCCAGTTGAGAAACATTTTGAAATTGTCCAATCTGTAATAAGCGTAAGGCTTAAAGTTTATCAGTTGCTTATATACTGAACATCTACACTTGTGTGTTGTAAAAACAATGACATCAAACTCCAGGCAGCAGAGCTTTTTTTTTTTTTTACACATGACACTTGCTTCCAGGCTCACTGAGATAAAACCATTAGGAATTGATAGAATTGGACTTATAAACAGAATCAATAATCAATTCTGCATTAATAGAATCAAATCCACCCATATTATAAGTCACTGAAAATATAATGTAATATTACTATCATCACAGTGTAGCCTACAAGCTTTAACAGTTGAACCGCTATCCTTAGCCCATAATCCAACCTACTAACCCACGATATCTTGGAAGTTTCATTCCTAGGATATTAAACAAACATAATATAACATGTGAATCAGTGATCTTGTGACTGATTTCAGCTATGCTAACTGGCTGTAGGCAAAAGCGCTATCTTTAGTGTGCTATCTAACATTCAGCAAAACAGCAAATAAGAAAATATCCTGAAATGTCAAACTATAATGTGAGAGACACAGTGAAATATTGTTTTATTTGTGGGTGGGCACCATTGATTAAACAAAAATGAAGGCAGTATAGCTGCTGTATAGTTTCTGTTTGGATTTTGGACACAGAGAATCTCTTGTCACAAAAATCAATAATTTCTGGATGCAGACCTGAACGTGTGGGTGCAAGGACTTAAAGTTACAGACGCAAGAACTGATTTTATTATGAATTTTCATTACATCAGTCCATGTCCTACATTTTTATGAAATTTGCATGAGTAAGTAATTTCTTGAGGCCCACTTTCAGCTAAATCGAATGCCAGAGAGTCTGTCACAGTCGTTTTACATTTGGACACCAGCACTCAGACAAGGGGATCCACTCAGCAGATCATTTGAGAGCTGGAGTAATTATGGGCATGGCCAGTTTTCCATAGGAGCGCATGCTGCTCAAAGTTTCAGACTCAGACACTGCTGCAGCTGGGTGTCTGGGACCAAAGCCTTCTAAAACATGTGGCAAATCAATTTGGCTTGGTCAGAGCGACTCTGTACGAAGTGATACTGCATTAACGCCAATGTGATGTTTAAATTAGCACAAGGGAGCTGGCAAATAACAGCAGCTAAAACCTATTTCACAGTGTATGTCGGTTTTATGTTCAAATGCATCTCATATTGGTAACCTATTTTTTTTTTGTATGTTGTCACCTCATGCAGGGTGGGGCCCAAATTGGAAACAAAAACAGTGAACTGTCAAGTTGCTTTCAGGCCTTTAAATAGCACCAGCAATTTATAGCTACAGAGGACATTAATATTTCTGTATTTACAAAATATACAGTTGAAAACAACTGTATTTCAAACAAAGGCAAAGCACAGGAGAAGGTTGTAATGGAAATTTTCCTGATGTCTGTATGCTCTTTTTATCTGGAAGAAAATAAACTTGCACTTTAAATTCCACCCACACAAGTTCAGTGTGCAATGTCTATAAAAGATTAACTTTTATGGAGATAAATGAGTTATTATTTCCATGTAGACACTTTATATAAAATGTTAAGTATATCAACAAACACTAAGTTAATAGTTGCTAGTAAAAGGGAAGTAATTTTAGCATTTGCCAAGGCACACATCTTCCAGCTCATCATTTACAGATACTACATAATTCACAGTTTCTGAGAGTCTGTTATAACAATTAAGGAGATGGCCAAAAGGTCATATCACAACCACAATCTTTTTTGGGGTACAATCGATAACAATCACAATTCTCCCCACAGATTGTGTTGATCTAATGTGGTCACATGATTAGCTGTGCTTCTGATTGCCTGAATACATAGCCTCTGAAAGCTGAAGGCCCAACTTACAAATCTCTGCATCCTTTTCTTGCAGTAATTTTAATTCTGAAAGTTCTGACCAGAGGTTCTGAATTGTGTCTTTGCCACTTTGATGCTTCTTATTCTTAATTAAATTATTTAAATAACTAATTATAATTGTCCATAATTCAATTAAAACCAACATGCAATTAAAAGAAAGAAGAGAAAAAAAGCACAAAAATTAAAAGAATAATTTTTAAAATCAAATGCAAAAGTAAGACTGTCCACAATATATGGTCCGCAGCTGGCCTGCCTGAATTTTATGCTATTTATTAAGAAACAGGGTCAAATTTTAATTCTAGAAACATGAACAAAGAACTCTGCATTTATTTATTTATTTTTTGTGGCAGAAAGGGTGTAAGAACTACTCAGATCTTTAACTTGATCAAAAGTTAATCTTATAACCACAATGTTCTTCTTCACATGCAAGTGCACTGCATTTAGATTTTCATACATCATCAGGCAGCAGACTAGAACTGTTAGTGAGTGTTCTGTATTATTTTAATCTGAAAAACAACTAGTAAGTGAAGCTTTCAAATAAAGTAGCAGAGTAAAACATACAATACTTCCTTCAGAATGGTAACAGATACAGTCCAATCCACAAATTCTGGTAGTTCAAAACTGCACAAGTATGGTACTTGAGTTGAAGTACTTAGTTTCTTTCTGCAACTGATCATAACTCCATATGTCATGCCAAGACTCATATCATGTTAAATACTCCCTGATAAACATGGTGTATTACATAAGCAGGCGAGTTATCAAAAGGTGTGACCTGATATTCCATATACTCGGTTATCACTTTTTCATGCCCGGTTTCTTTCTCTCTTTGTCAGAAAACATGACCTACTTCACTTTTTTCACCCTGGCCTAACATACCTACCCTTATATTCTGTGACCAAAAGAATTAATAAGTGCATACTGGGAGGTTAAATTTTTAAAGATTTCTGAAGGATTTACAGTGTTTGTGTGATAAATTAGCCTTTTCCCAAACATGTAGTATGTGCAAACTTTGTAGAAAGTGTTTTTACTTCACTATACAGTAAATCAACTCCAAATGAAATCACTGAAAGGCCTAAAGCAAACAATATCATCATCAATATCTTAAAAAAGGATTACTAAAAAAAAAATATCACAGATTAGATGACAGCCTGAAGATATACAGTTTGGACTGGTACTGTACATTTGGAGAAAAAAAAAAGAATAATCTCTGCCCCTCAAATATAAATCAAGATTGGGGACTGAAATGAAATACACCAGGCTAGAGGAACTTCAAACGTTTTGGTTTTTTGGGCTCTGTGGTGAGATGTGATGATAGCAGCTCTGGTTCGGTATGTACGCCAGAACAACGGGCTGCCAGTCCCAGCACGCTCTGAGTATGAGACAGTTGCAACATGGGGAGACAGTTGCTCAATCGATTTAACTTTATTTATCAAGGGAGGATTCTTGAGCACCAGCACATTAACACAGATATACAACTGGCTGAATACAGAATGTGCCTTGCTCGGTGGCACAGTAGCTATTAAAGCAGAGGAGAAAGTTACACATTAACTTTCCCCACCAAGATTTTCCCAGCTGGTCACAGGAGTTCACACTTCCCATCACAAGTCTACTTCTCCAACCTTTAGGTCTCCATCCATTCCATAAAAGGAGTGCAATGGAAAACAAAATAGCAAAGAAGAAATGGGGAAAGTAACATGGAAACATGATGCAAATCCATGCTTTAGCAATACAGAAGAGGCTCTGATTGTGCTTTCTCATATGAACATTTTCCAGTTGGGTTTACTTAAATACAATGGATGTGGGCATACAGGACTTGTTTATTCACTAGTTTCGTTATGATTCCCCTGGCTTTCCGTAGCGGCTTCAGTAAATAGGACAGCTGAGGGGTAGTGGTAGAAGTGACGGCCACCAGGCAAAAAGGAATAAATGAACAAGCTGATACTCAAAGCAAATGTACTCATACAAAGAAATATGTCTCCACATTAAGAATATGTTTATAAAGCAATTTTTTTACATTAATTATGGAAATATAACATATTTTTGTTTTGAATATTCAGTCATAACATCTACAATTACCACTATTTAACATCCATTTCTCTACAGAAAACTGACCACACGAAAGTGACTTTAACCTTGTTTATTCTATTCAAATCGTAACCAACAGTGTGTACCTCACCGTTCACAGTTGGCCCTGTGCTTTTTTTTTCTTGTGATAGCATGCACCTGCAACCTGAAACTGCACAAATCCTCGCTTTTTACATATCTTGGCCTGCTCGGGTTGTAGTAATAAACTAAACCCCGCCTGCTCCTGCTCTCGTCATGTCCTTATCTTGCACCACCTCCATGATCTTGCCCAAGCCTAATGATCTAATTACAGGCTAAGACTTGTTGACACTGTACTGAAAGAAGAAAGACTACAGTCCAGCCTCCCTCCTGTCCTTTCAATGAGAGGCATAAACCCTCACTAAACAGCAGCTACACTATGAGTTCATCCTCTGAGGCAAGAGGGCCTCATTTACAATCCAAATCAGGGTGGGCATAGGTTATGATGAGAAAGTAAGGTAAGTTAGCTAAAATGCAAACTCCTACCAGCTCAACAACAGAGCCTTTCACATACTGCATCATGTGTTGATGCTACAGCACGAAAAAAAATATTCCCGTTTTTCAGTGTCAGGACAACTGACCGACACCTAACCATTCCTGAGCTTATTTGGAATCTATGAAATGAACTCTTCTACACTGCCTTTAATGGGCCTCAGCTGTTATGCAAAACATTACATCAACAAGATCATTTCTGAATGCCAAACCAATGAAATAATCAAACATTTGTGTATTCTGAGTATAATAGCATAAATAAGCTTAACTAAAAAATTAGATGAATATGTTCCGTGCTGGTACTCGGCTTTTCAGAGAAAACTGCACAGCCCTGTGCATACGCAATCAAGCAACATTTAATGACAGATTCTGAAAAAAAGTGCATGTGAAGTCAGAATGTTACTCAGACTGTAGCACTGTTTACTGAAACATGTAACGTGTGCACATTGTGGTGCACAAAGTGCAGAGTAGATTTCTGTGGAAACAGGAAGTGTGCTTTTATCTCTGCTGCTCTGAGCAACTTTTAGAAATAGATACTCAACAAGTTTAAGCCGAATAGTTTGGTTGCCAGACAAAAAGATTTCACAGAAGGTCAGCTGCTACATGCATAAAAAAGGAAGCCATATACGACAGGTTGAAACTTTCCTGTGAGCTGAAATGTCAAACTTCTGGGTATCTACATTACAAGATTAGCAGCATTCTGTTCTAATGATCAGAAGATTCTGAAGAAGCTCTGCATGACTGACTTCATGTGGCTGCAGCTAAGAGCTGCAACCACAAAACCACAGCCATTTCTCGACTCTTTTTTTTTTATTCTCTACGCTAATTGTGAATGTAGCAACTCAGAGTTTGTAATAATAGCATGACATTTGGATAGAAGTCATGGCTCAAAATCAAAAATAGAGTGTAATTACTTTTTAGCAGACCATTACTACACAATAAAAAAAATATATGTGGGCTTGGTCAGGGGACTTACAAAATACTGTTCCCGCCCTTATTTCAACACGCCATATAAGGCAACAATTCAAAAGAGTCGCAACATACATATCAGTTAAAGATCATTCTTATTAGTTCTTAATATGTCACATTCCAACTGATTACTTTATCTGACAGGTTTTCAAACACCACAAAGAGTGTCAACTAGGTTTGAAGAAAACGGTATGATATGTGCGATGAGGTGATCATAATAAATACAAATTGTCTTTTGTTGTTTCCTAAAATTATACCTCATTTTATTAGTATGCCTCTAAAGTTGTTAGACACGAGAAAACATGCTCCTAAATATGAGATGAACTCAGCTCATTTGCTAAAGATCTCTCTAGAACACTTTACGCTGTCACTTCTATGAGACCGAGAAATATTACCATTAGGGCAACTTAACTACCTAGCTGCTTGTACGCATATAAACACACCTTCTACATATATATCATCCATGTTTGTTCATGTAAAATTTATTTATTTCTTTTGACAAAAGAAAAGATTAAAACAGGTAACATGTGGAGAGGAGAAGTATCTAACACTGACCTCAAAGACACAAGATTCGGGTGACAAGGTCCATAATAGCAACCAAACAAGTGTTGATCTCAGCAACCAAGAGAAGAACCGACAACGAATGGTGAAACTGCAAATAATCCAAGACGTTTTCAGAGGAGGACAATGGTGCCTAAAGACGTGGACAGGTCAACCCCACACCTCTTTCTCACAGCGGCAAAACAAAGCTGGAGATGAGGGGGGGGAAAAAGACAATGCAAAGGCTGCTGGTTGAAACAGAAAAAGGAGAAGTGTAGTGAAGCAACTTGTCCTCTCCCTATGAGTCACGCAGCACTGTCGCCATTGGTGGTGGAGCCCTGAGACAGGGTGCCTTCACCTGGCCAATCAGTGACAAGTATCGGCCCTGAATACAAATCCTTTCAGGTGAGTTCTCCCGGTTGCAGGGATTGGACAGAGGTGCACTGGGGGAGGGGAAACCAGAGAGGACCAACAGGAGGGCCACACCTTAAACACCATGAAAGACGATAGACGGGTTTCTCCTGCAGAGGTGGTGGAGTGCTGGATACGTAAGTAAACGGTCGAACTGGTATGCACTTACGTTGACCACGCAATATGGGTGATTAAAATCTGCATGGCAGCGCAGAAGTAAAATTCACATCTCTTTGTGTCCCATTAAAACATTTGCCATGGATTGTGAGTCCATTAGGCATGTCACACAGTTAAGCTGCTGACTTATGGAGGCGAGTTGTTCACCCTGCAGTAAAATGCATCATAAAATAACTTCTACCAGTGGGAGGTACAAAGAAATGAAATTGTAAAGTCGACAGCATTTAGTGTGAGCAAGTGCTTTGTGACAGAAGCCCAAAATTTCTCTCTTCCTCCCCCTCCTCTTCCTCTTCAAGATTCAGCAATCATGAACATGGGCAAGTTTATCTCAAACCAAGTAAGGATGTATCTGTCATTTATATTTAAAGCACCACTGATCAGATCAGCGGGCAACAATTTTACTGACATATCTTGTAAACTTCAGCAGATGGCAACAGATTGGAATCTTTATCAGAAATGACACTTTAGCAAACAGGAAGTGGTGGTCTGTGGTGAGTGTTGAGCACTCTGTGTCTTCACACCCGGTGCACAAATTTATACATGTATTCCACTGAAAACCTCCATGTAGCATATTTAACAGAAGTAAAAGTCAAACATTAATATTACTGAGTTAAAATTGTTTTCAATTGGGATTGTTGGGAAAGAACTTAACATGATCTATCGGAGGACTGAATATTTAAAAAAAAATTGGCCCATTAAACTCACTTCCAACTTCAGCGAAGTCTATCACAGACCTCCAAATCACCCTCTCGATCTCCACTGAGTGCTTTCATCTTCACATTATTTCTTCCTGGCCTCCGTTTGGCACAATTCAGCTCAGAGTAAAAGCAACTGCTCACTTTGGAGCGAACTGATAGCCTTGTTGTGAGGGAAAGTATACCAAACAAGCTTCATTTATCCCTCGCCTTTGGAAATACTGTCCACGGCCTTGAAGCCTTGAAGGAAACTGTTCACTTCTTGTGATATAAACTCTTAAGGCTAATGGACTGCAGCACTGCTGAAATCCAGGACCACCATGTAAACACAGAAAAACGGACAGATGCATGTAGGCAAGCAAACTTTCAAATAATGACAATATCTCTACAAACACCAAATGAAGCAGGAAGAGTGTGTGAGGCCTAAAGGAGCGCTACATGCATTTTGATGTGCTCGTAAATATTAAACAAGAGGGGGCAATTCTAAATATTATAAACTTGAGATCTATTCACATAATCAGGAATCCATCAAAGCTGCTAAGCTTTTACATTTATCTGAATTTTCTGAAGACTAAATTCGACACAGTCTTTTAAAGTCTTATAAGAAGTAAACTGCATAAACTCCAGAGATGGAGGAAATTATTTGATAGCAAGCCATATATTCCACCTTCATTTAATATTTAGGAGCACATTTATCCCTTCAATCTCTTGCCAGTATAGTCAGAGTCAGACATACCATTGCCCATGGAGGAACTACAAGGGCAGTGCTAGAGGAACTACAATAAATGAACTGTTCATCCACGTCTGTGTATAGCTCTTTACCTGTGCCTGATAACTGGGGTAAACTGTAATTTACCCCAATTAATAATGTTAGTAATATCCAGAATTGCAATGGTAAAAGGCAACATAGTGACAGTCAAAAACATTTTAAATGCTTTCCAGCAAGAATAATGATACAGTCTTCTTCAAAATTAATTCAACATGATCCAGTGGACAATAAAATAAAATCCAATGAATATACTTTAATGAATACTGCGGATAACAAAAACATGAAAACATGCAGACAATAGTCTGCATCACTTGCATTTTTAATGTCTGCTTCTAATACACAGATCAGCATTTGAATGATTTACATATTTCCGAAAGTAAATTAACTGACTGGTTTTGAAACTAGCTAATGGCATGAGTTACTCATTTACTGAACACATAACATGTAAAAAAAAAATTTCCACATAATATGACTATAAAGGAAATTGTATTGGTTTTAACTCCTTTGGTTACTACATACATAATTGTGTACATCACTTTCTAAAGTTATATATTGCACTGTAATATGCATTTTATGTAGGCAGAAGATGACATTATTTCCACAAAATATTCCTGCATTGTGAACAAAGGGGTTAAAGTCTGGTCATTTGGGAGCATTTTTTGTTGTCGTAGATCATTATTTGATTAGGTAAATTACCAAATAATTAATACTGACAATTTATTGCCAAGTTAAAGTGGCAACAGAATGTAATGCTGCTGTGAGGACTATTTTTCTCTTAAGCCCCGTTCCACACAAGAAGTGACTAACAGTGAAGTGGCAACCAGAGAGCATTTCAACCTGAGCAGGGTCCTGCTTCACTGGTGTGTGTTGTTTTCTCCCTCCATTAAACACACAAAACAAAACAAAACAAAACAAAAAGTGCTAGCTTAACACTGCCTATCTTGGCTGAGAGCAAAAGGCATTATTAATCTCAAACATCAATACATTCAGCCTAGTGAGCATTACCAATGAACCTAAAGTGCATGTCTTTGGACTGTGGCAGGAAGCCAGAGTACCCAGAGGAAAGCCACACAGGCACAGGGGGAACATGCAAACTCCACATAGAAAGACCCTGGCTGTCCGAGAACCTTTTAATCTGCACATCCGTTTGACTAATCAAGTATCATCTTAAAAAACTTACATTATAAATTACTTCTCAAAATTGTTATGATGATTCATATTCAGAGAACTGGCTACGCACCACAGAACTAGAGTCATCTTTAGGTGGAAAACATCAAGTAGAAGTGTTCAAACACGGGACCTTCTTGTGAAGCGACATTTCTAGCCACTGCGTCACAGCACTGCTCCTCAAAAGAAGCAGGAACAGACAGCAAACGGTAGACACCTGGTCCCAAAAATAAAACTTTAATATTTTTGTCAGTGTATTATCTGTGTATTATCAATGTATTAGCTGCATATTGCATATAATACATTGTCTTTATGCAGTAAACGTCACATTTACATTAAAATCTGTCTGTGGCAGACAGATTGTATAATGCAAGTGAGGTTAATATGGAACAAAATATAAAAACAGATGGCATTATTGTTGTATGGCTAATAAATAATGCCATAAACATTTACTTCAAAGTGCCACTTTGTCAGCTACTAGGTGCAACACATGTCATATATGCACTTTACATCTTTAATCAATGGCAAGACAGACAATGAATTACTGATTGAGCTCTCGACTGGATTGGATATCAATAGAAAAGCAGCAGAAAAAGTTACTTAATCATTGTTCTTTGTCTTAAAGTGTTTGGAGGCGCACATTAGTGGCCTTAAATCTAGACTAATCAGAAATGCCTCATGGATATCATGTGACTAATGTGTTACAATGTTTACAGTATTTGCCTTGAGCAAAGGAAGGGGGGAAAAATATCTTACTTATTCTCTCCAAAGAATTTGCCAAGCTTCCAATTATCTTTTGTAATACTGAATGCAAACTCACCCAAATTTGCACAACAAATCACATCCACACTCTGGGGAAAAGCAATAACAGTGAAGATGTTTAAATTGCTGTTGCTTGAAGACGTGTCAGTAGGATGAAATTAAATTCAACCCACAGTGTGAAAACGCAAAAAGCCTGCCTCACACAGTGCTCTGTGTTCTTGCTTTATTCCTACAATGGTTGTGTATTAACTAGAGCCTGGGGGGAGGGGGGGGACAAAATGCCTTGATGTGTGATCAGTGCAGAGGCATGTGACCACGCACACTATCTGAAAGGACACACCTTTCCTTTTGCAGCCCAAGAATTAAAAAAAAAAAGAAGGGTCGTTGATTATTTTCATGTGCTAGTTCTGCTTAACAGAGGCCAACCACAAGAGAAACAGGCCTCAAAGTAACATTTTCTGCGGTCTGTCCCCATTAAAGGCAGAGCACAGCACCAAAGTCTGTCAGTGAATTCCCTTTATCCCAGAAGAGAAAAACAAGATAACTAACTGCAATGATATTAATCTCCTAGCTTGTCTATCCAAAGCCAACGTCATCTTTAGCTGCTAGAACCACATTCTGACATGATGCCTCAACATAAGTCAAATGTAGCTCTGCAATAGGCCTGTTGATCACTTTTTTTCCCACACTTGAGGACACACTTTATGCTCAGCATCACGAAAACACTACAAGAAAATTCTGATCACTCATTTAAGTCCCTGACAAACATTTTTGAAAGAATCCCTGACCATGATCCATGGTCATTTGGAGGGTACACAGAAATATTTGTGTAGCTTGGAAGTCATCTGATGGCTCCTCTAAAGCGGTGTCTGCGGCAGTCAGATGGCAGCTAACAGAGCAGATGAGCACCCCGCAGGAAACACAGAGTGAGGTAAACAAGTGGGCAGAAAGGCATTTTAATTAACCTCCACTGAGATGTTCAGTGAATTACTGGACAAGAAAATACTTGAAAACATCTCTCAGGTGTGGATTATTGTCAAAGTTTAAAAGCAACCAGGGCGATGTGCAAATGCTAGTTATTTTGGTTTTATACCACACCACCTGGGTGAGGTCAGACTGCTGTTGTAGTAACCTAGTTGGTTCAGTAAGCTGGCGGCTCATGCTGCTATGAAAACGTGACCATTCTCGGACAGTGACCAACCTGAGCTGAGCCAACATCTAAGATGACTCTATGCTGATGGCACACAACTCCATTAAGAATTAACAAAGAGCTGGGTATATACAGCTGTAAAAACAACACAATGTGGAACATCTCAGCCCAATGTGAATGATTCATCAGAAACTGTGAGCAGAGAATGATGGAAAGATCGCAGGTCTCGATGAGACAGTGTTCAATGTAGTACTCTGTTCAGCCGACTACACTCGCACGTACCCTGAACCATATGCAGTTGAAAATGACTTGTGAAAGAGATACTGTATACTTGGTCTGTCTTTTAAATGATAAATTCAAACTCTCTCCCTCTCTCCTGCTGACTCACTGCGCATGGACACAAATCAGCAACATGAAACTCCACAAATGTGGAAAAATGTGTGAGAAAAAAAAAGGCTTGAAAAACCCACATTTTGCTGACTTTCACAGAAAATGTAATTATTATTCTGAATGAAAACAAGGCTGAATTAAATAAAAAAGATCTTCAAGAAAATATATGGTTTTGTTTTGTTTTTTGTTTGTTTGTTCGTTTGTTTTTTATATACTTCAAATGTAGAAAGAAGCTACAGACAATTAGCCTATATCACAGAGGGTTGAAAAAAGCATAAAGGCTACACTGACTCTGCCCAAATGCCTGAAATACATAGAGTATAAAATAAGCAATTAAATTAGGTAAAAAGGAAATACAAAAATGCTAATATAAGGGACCTATTGAGTTTAACAGATTTGAAAGTGGCACACATTTAAGGTCCAACAGGCTGTAGTCTTATAGTCAGTTAATCAATTGTTCTGCTCTTATCTACCTAAATTCTCACTGGTTGAATAATCATCATTGTTTGAAACAGAGAAAACATTTACACTGACAGCTTTCCAGCAAACTACCTGTAGAAAATTAGATGTTTTTGCATATTTTGGATTTCCTCAACTCTGGACACTAACAGAGACCCTTCCTAAGAACATGTGACTGCATTTAGGTAAAATAGAAAACATAAGTTAAGTTTTTATTTATCTTGCCATAATTTGCATAACAGTAGCTCTAACTTTCATTCTTTCTAGTGGCCAACAGGGGTTATCTCCTCTGGCTGCAAAAAAAAGGTCCAGACTGTATTAAATTCTTTGGGAAAAAAGGACCCTGCTGCTCACTTCATCACTGACCTCAGTAAACACTTTCCTGATAAGTTTATGACCTTGATTGCTAATTTCAAGGCTTTCTGAATGCAATATGTTGTTCGGTTTGTAAATTATGCTCCCGTTTACAGTCAAACAGACAATAAAACGGTGCGTCCTTTAAGGCGAGCCTTCTTTGTGATTCACAAGTTGCATAAATGTGAACTTTTGACCACTCCCTTTCTATGGCTATGTTCATCTTTAGTATACAGTTAGCATCATTAGCATCTGTCGCAGCAGCTTCATTCAGGCCAGGCTACGTGTGATGCCTCCTCTTATCAAAATGGAAACATTAGATGACAGTGGGAATTGTGGACTGTATTGCACAAGACACAAGGCTGTTAGTGTTATTACACAATAGTTCTTGCACTGGGATAACCAGATGACATCATATGAATATGAGCAGGTGCATACTGAAGGGTTCAGAGTCTGTTTTCACATTTTCGGTATATGTTCATATCTATTTGCTACTCAGGCTGACAAGGCTAGCAGGTAGCATCTGTGAAAATGTGCGTATGGGTCCAGCCCTAAACTGAAGGAAAAAGCTTATTTTCTATATGTTGAAGTACTCTTTTAGCATACAGTTAGCCTCATAAAATTGTTTCACAGGCTCCCACAGCCCCCATGTATAAAAGATAGGTTGAGTCACCAACAGTTTTAGATTTATCTTCTGGGCAGGTTGGAAAACAAAGCAAGGGTGGCATAAATATTTTATTTTATCGTACAACATACTGTACTTTTTATAAACAGGGAGTAGATGGAGTAGTAGCATTATGCTCACTGATGCCCAAGCCACACACACACACACACACACACACACACACACAGACAGACACGCACAGACTGCAGCTCATTAAAAATTAAATACCGAGATCACCCCGCATCACACCTCTATTACGTGGGTTATTTCAGCTTCCTGCAGTCAGATATTTGCAAAAAGGATTTATAACTGCTTAGGCTGTTCATCACACAAGCAAGTTATAATAAAAATCAATAAGGGTTTGAAAAGTCCATCTGTGTCACACCAGCTAATTCAAAGTTAAGCGCATGTTTGCTCCGATGTATGCCAATACAGAGTAGTTTCTAACCCGGGAGCCCTAGCTCATCATCTCAAGCTTATTAATAAAATACCATGAGAGCCTTAGAACATATTGCACCGCCACTCAGGGCCTTGATTATAATACCTACAAGCTGCATGCAGTTAAATAATTCAACAAGCCTGAGAACTGCCCATCACTCTGAAATTAACCGAGAAGAACAAAACAAAACCCAAAGAGCTAAATTTACTGACGGTGAAGACACAGTTGTGTTTCAGTGGATGTAATGAGGCGTCAGAGCCCCCTGAAAGTTCTGTCAGCTCTGCCTTTCCTTGTATATGTTACATTTGATGAAAGTTGAATGAGGAGAGATCATTTGGCTTCTCTGGGCAAAGCTAAATCCAAGCAACACTGGCTAAGCTGACTCATGAAAGGCCTCTGTGAAGCACTTGCTACTACAGTACCTCATTAGCTCTAAGAGACATGAAAAATGATAGGCTGAAATAGCATTATGTGCCAAAGTTGCAGACAAAGCCAGTTTCTATTTTTGTGAGGAACTACTTCGTGTGGTCAAAGCTAGAACATTACAAACTAAGCCACTCCTTAATATAATTACACATACATCAGTGATATAGCACGCTACGCTGTGGGCCTACAAGGACCTCAGCGGGCACCATAAAAATATAAGTAATATGGTTAACTAATCTCATGAAGTCAACATGCTGCCAGAGCCAACAGCCTACAGTCATTTTCCCTCCAGACAAAGTCATACACCAAAACTGGATTGTGTGTTAAGGACAAATATTAAATTATGTTATTTTTCTTAGCATCTGAGGGGTTTTAGTTTTCCCAGTTGCATATAAATTCATTATATTCTCTTGAAATCTTTACTTAAAAGCAATAGTAATGAAATATACTTATTACATTTCCTGCTAGGACTCAAATAAGATCAATTTTGTTACCCAATCAATATAAAGTTAGAGCCAGGAGGTTGTTAGTCTAGACTAGAAGTGAACAGAAGAAACTGGCTTAATGCACCAAAACCCATAGTGCTTTTAAAAGTCAATAATCATTAACACCTCTACAGAAATATATCAAATTTATAATGTGTGCTTTTTAATAACAAACAATTTAATCATATAGCTTTTACGATGCACTCAGATTTAAAGCTTTTAATTGGATAGCATCAGCATAAAGCCAGTAAAGCCTGTATAAATCTCCCCTTGTAATTTCAGCTGGTCTATATAAATGCTCTATAAGCCTTGCCATCAAAAGGCATGAAGCCTACTGACAGAGTCAAAGAAGGAAAACAACCATTTTGGGGGCACATTCAACTCATTACGGTTATTATTGTCTTATTATTAGCACAAAGTTGGCCTATCCAACAGACAGAAAACAAAATGAAAGCTAATTTGGAGATTTATTCCGGTCTTTGCCAACTCATGGTAGAAATACACTGAGCAGATCCTTCAATAGGTACACCTTGTTAGTACTCCCGTTTGGAGTTGGATTCGTTTTGCTCTCAGAAGTGCCTTAATTCTTCATGCCATAGATTCAAAAAGGTGCTAGAAACATTCTGAGATTTTGCTCCATACTGACATGTCAGCATCACACAGTTACTGTGAATCTCCCGTTCCACTGTGCCCAAAGGTGCTCTATTAGACTGTAATCTGGTGACTGTAGTGAGCTCCTTGTCGTGTTCAAGAAACCAGCCTGAGCTGATCTAAGCTTTGTGACACAGTTTGTTATCTTGTTGGAAGCAGCCAGCAGAAGATGGGTACTCTGCAGTCATAAGAGATGGACATGGCCGGCAACAATACTCAGGTAGGCTGTGGCATTTAAACAATGCTCAGTTTGTACTAAGTGGCTAAAAGTGTGCAAAGAAAATGTCCCCCATACTGTTAAACCACCACCAGCAGCAGCCTGAATGGCTGATACAAAGCAGGATACATGTTTTCAGACCACTCAACACTTTTTCAATCTTCCATTGTCCAGTTAGCTGACAGCAGTGGCACCCAGTGTAATATTCTGCAGCTGTAGACCATCCGCTTCAAGGTTCAACCTGGTGTGAGTTCAGAGATGCTCTTCTGCATTCCTTGGTTATAACGCATGGCGAGATACTAAGACTTAGGTCCTCCGATTCTGTGGGGAATATTGGGCAGCCATTAGTCGTCTCTATCCAGACCAATCCTGGGTGAGTGTCTTGGCATCGCCCCAGCTGATTCCTTGCTGTCTGAGATTGCCTTGGATGGTCCTTTTGCAGGTCATCACAGTTACCGGTCTGAACTTCACCACTGTCTGGTCCCTAGCTCAGAATAAAAAAGGAGGAGGGTTTGGCATAGGGTTAGCACCCCAACCCCATAAAAAACAGCCACGCTGCAGAAATCCAGACATAAAGATCTCCAAACCGCCCACAGATATCGCACGCACTTAACTGCGAAACTCCCCAGTAAGCTGAATTCTTTTTGCCACAACAATTTAAGATACCCTTGCCTTCAAATTAGCCCAAAGCAGTCTGGCCATTCTCCTCTTACCTCTGATATCAACAAAGCATTGTCACCTAGAGAACTGCTGGATGTTTTCTCTTTTTTGGACCATACTCTCTAAACCCTAGAGATGGCTGTTCAGGAAAATCCCATTAGATCAGCAGATTCTGAAATACTTAGACCAGCCCATCTGGCACCAACAACCACACCAAATTCAAAGTAACTTAAATCACTTCTGACTCTTGCTTTGAACTCCAGCAGCTGGTTGTCTTGACTATTTCTACACATGTAAATGCACTGAGTCACTGCCATGTAATTGGCGGATCAGATATTCCTATTCATAAACAGTTAAACAGGTGCACCAAATGATCCTCCTCTAGCTGTGTGGCTAGCTGCTACCATCAGCTGTCAGCTGCTGCTGGTGTTGGCCAGATGTGTGCACAGTATTGTTGTTGCTGAGGCACAAAGTCTTTGGTAGTGTCACAATTTGTATTTTTTTTAATTAATAAATAGGTTTATCATAACATAGGTTTTATAATGTGTCAGGACTGGAAGAAGGAAACTTTCCTCACAGTAAAGTCAATAAAGTGCATCAGAATTCAAAAAACTAACCCATCCTAAATAACTCATGTATTACAAAGACTAGTTGTCCTCCTTTACATGCTAAAAATAGTTCTGGCCATATCAGTGGATTACATCATAAAAATATGCAGATCCATGGAGAAACCAAGGCCTAATGACTAGTCCTAGTCACATGCTCATGAGGCAGGCAGCATGAGAGCAGAACAAGGTTACAGGTGGAATTTCCCCCGTCTCGCCTTTCTCTGATGTCATGTCCAATGGCAGCGGTTCACTGCTGCTGCCGCTGCCTAGCAATCAAACATGTTTGACAAGGTGATACTCAGGTGTCAACAGCTCTGGTCGGTTCGGCAGCAGCGTAGAATTAAGGAACTTTGCAATCAGCAGTTCCCCTGCAAGACTTTAACAGAAAACACACCAACATGGGTATTTCTCTACATGTGGGAAAAAAGGGGAAGTTCAACAGTTTTGTTTCTCTTTTCACAAGTCAGTTCCTGCATTTATGCAAGTCATTTGAGGTTTCAACATTCCCATATGATTATTTGTTTAGCCAAAGCATATGAACATTGCCATCTTGTGGTTATTTCTAATGCATTAATTTACACCTAGAAGAAAGGATCATTAAGTAAGCTTGGTGGCCCTGAGAAAATGTGAGTCATTATGCAGTTTTTAACATTGAAAGTGAATGTGTGGGTGTTAAAGCACCCGATAACAGCACATTATATTAGCTCGTGATACTCAAACATCTCTGAGATTTGTAAGAAGTTTGACTTGTTTTCAAAGATTACCACATACCAACTTACAAAAGGGGAAAAAAAGCCACTGTATTCCCTCTCTGTAGCAAGGCTGCTCTGAAAGCTTTTGTGAAACTGGAGTGCGGCTTTCTAAATGGAATAAGAGCTTAGTTCTCCTTTTTGTGCAGTTAAATCAATATCCAGAAGACCATTAAGCCAGGCGAATACATCTTGGGCAAGGAGAAGTATCTGATGTCTGAGGAGCCCTTCGTCACTTAAGGAAGCACAATGGCTCTCCATTGTTGTCCTCGGTCATCTTCACACTCCTCAGCTGCTCAGGCTGCTGATGGTGACATCACTGTCACAAGATAAGAAGGCCACCAGGAACTGCTTTTTAGTCAACACCACATCGTGCTCTATCTGCAGAGTGTGCAAACCCGCACAGCTGAAGCCTGTGCAACATTAAAGCAATGAAAAGCAGCGAGGAGAGGGGCAAAGTGTTGGCAGCAGCATAGCAAGATGTTCCTAAAACAAGGGGCACATGCTTGAAACAAACAAGATGACTCCACACTCGAGTATATTTGGAAAGTCTTGTTCTGGATAATTGCTTTCAGTGGATTGAAGTTTCCAATTATCCACAAGCCTTTGCCAGTGTTCCCACCATGGGAAGTCCAAAGGGGAGAGGGTGGGTGAAGGACTGGTGGGTCCAGCTGGTCCCGTCTCTAGTGGGGCTGTCAAACTAAAAGCTCTTAACCCACCCCACCCCCTCTGCGTCAGGGCCTCCTGCTCCGAAGGGCCGGCCAATCTGATGGTGTTTGTCGCTCCCATGATACAAGCATCTCAGCACAAAAATGTAAACATCTGGCAAACATTTAGACTCACTACAGAATAGGGTAGATCAACACTTCTGTCAAGCATGTCAGATCTATATTTGTGCAAATCAGTAAACCTTCCTTTATCCCCCTACAAGAGAGAGACCCCAGTGATGATGCCTCAGGGTGTTTCAGTGCCACATAGTTTATCATAGACTATATTTTAGGCAATAATGGAAATTTTACATAATTTCCTAGATGTTGAAATGACACATTTAAACAGTTCATACGGTGCAAGAGAAAGGCCAAAAACAAAAAGATTACCTGCATACTATGACTGCAGACATGAAAAATTACAAAAGGGATGCTGAATTTTTGACATTTATGCTTAGAAAATTATTCAAATGAGCAGTAATTTCAGCCGTAATCTCATTTAATTGAAGTCTGAGATAGAAGATATACTGATATTGCATTGCTCTTAGTGGCTAGTTGTGCACAGACTCATTTGCCACACATAGGCCCAGTGTTAGTACAGTTGACCTGGGGTCAAGGCTATGTTTCCCATAATGGAGGAGAAAATTAAAGCTCACTTCTAATAAGACACAAGTGGAGACAAAAAAAAGTGCGCTGGTATTCTTCTGTTATAACTGATCTGGATACACTACTAGGGTTTTCACACACTCAAAGAGACACAGACCATCACACCATGTAGTCACATGCCAGCTGACTGGCACAAAGGGGAGTCACAAAAATCTATGGAGTAGTAAGCCTGGCAGAGCAAAGCCCTGCAGGTCGTGTGTCAGCTTCTAGTACATCATATGAGTTCTGTTATGTTTCTTTTTAGTGCATTTAAAGACATTCAAACCGTTACATTTGGTGACAACCACTCAATATTAACCGTTTCCAATGTAAGAAAAATATAAATATATATTAAAGCGAGCTCAGCGTTAGCAGCCATGCTGTTAGTCAGAAGAAAGCAAGCAATTACTGTAGAACATTTCTTTTAAATCCCACATGTACTTACCCTAACAGAAGTTATCAGTAGATTATATTCCCCGGCTTTAGGAAGTTAGAAGAGGTTGCTCTCATATATTTAAAAAAAAAAAACCGTCGACGTTATTAAAACATCCCTGGAGCGAGTTGGAGACAAACGGTGCTACTGCTACATCATCGCAGTCACCGGTCAGCTTACCCTCCTGCTGCTTTCGTGTACTTGCTGACACAAGGTCGAGGTTTTCTCCGGCGGAGGGTGATGCGTGGGGAATTCCTAGCAGTCACATTTTCCTGGGAAATAACTGGCCCAGCACCAAAGTTTTCCTGAAGGCTGGCAGTAGGACGCGAGTCCGAAAGAGACGGAAGAGGTTTATGAGCTAAAGGCGTTTTGAAAAAAAGTTTTTAAGTGTTCGCATCGTATCACATTTCTTAAAAAGCACAAAGTGGTCCATATTACAAGCGCAATGGCTAACGTGTTATATACGTGTTTCAAAGTTGGGTTTGGCGTCTAAGTTATCTAAACGTTAAACAAACTGGTATCTAAACGACAGCGACATAATTTTACTAAACCGTTACGCAGTCGCAGGTGCGACTTTACAGACAACTCACGGCTTCACACACGATGTACTTAAATTAAGTTGCAAAAGAGAAAATGACGTTTATACACGCTAAAGTTTGGGTTTGGCTTGAGCAGAGTTTGATTTCTCCCGTGCTGTGTTTATATTACGACAGCGTCAGCACGGGGAGATAAAAGTGGGAACAGGCATCTTCCGGGAATGTCCAAGCCCTTGTGAGATGAAAGCAAATGACGATAACTCCCCAACGGGCGGGGTCGATTCCCTGGAAATATTGAGCGCATGTTGTGGTAGATGTTCCAAATAGCACAAAAAATGTATGACTAAATGGCTATATGGGTGGTTTGCGATGCTGCCAATGTCAATTACTCTTAAATGCTAGAATTTGAAACAAAAACACTAGTTCCCATACCGGGAGTCGAACCCGGGCCGCCTGGGTGAAAACCAGGAATCCTAACCGCTAGACCATATGGGATTTTCGAGGGCTCTTAGCGATTTTCGACAAATTTGAAGAAGATATAAAAAGTGGTACCAAAGCATTGTTGTTTATTGATTTAAGTGTGTGTTATATTTTCCATGCTTTATGAGTTTATATTTATGTGTCACTGCGTTACGTTGATGCTGTTTTTTGGTTTCATGTGCTATATAATTTACAACACTTGGGAACTAGGCACCATCTAGCGGTCTTTCGATAGTACTGTACATTAAACCCTCAAAATGCCTTGTCTTAGCCACGGGTTACACCTAAAGTAACTGTACCAACTGTTTATGTATCGAATAGATTATTAAATTAACAGAGTCAGTACTGAATAGGAGGATAAACAGAAGACAGAGCCGCTTGTGAAACAGTAGCGCGTCCCGATCAACTAATATGGGTGCAAACATATGACGTAATTTTCACTGGAATAGTTCAAGTGTAGAAACGGGGTTCACCGAGCTACATAAAAACGCTCTGGTGATATTTAAAACGACCTTCAGGTTGTTTATACATGTAATAGGAATATCCAAAACTATTACTCTGGTTTCAGTTTTTACTGGCTTCACGTCGCTGTATAGTTTTCCCAATTTCGACGCAGGTGGCGTGAGGTCTTCCTTTTTTGTATTTGGTGCAGTCCTCAGATTGGAAAGGGGCAGCCAAATATTTGACAAACTAGCCGCAAATCGTTTAGCTTAGCCAGCTAAGAGTTAATATAATACCCCGATTAAAAAACAACACACATTTCTTTAAAGTTGACCTGATTGGGTGTTTGTTAAGGGTTTGGGTTTCCGTTTACACAAGATGTCAACTCCAGCAAGACGACGTTTAATGAGAGATTTTAAACGGTAAGCGAAAGGAAAACAACAGAGAAGTAGCTAATGTTAGCCTCCTGCCGCTAGCTTGCTAGCGTTAGCCAAAACAGCAATCAAAACGACCACACCGGCATTAAATAACAACAATGGAACGCAGAGTCTTATGGACACACGTGGGTTATAAGTTGGTTTACGTCTCTTGAATTTCGGGTAGTAGTAACTAATGTATTACTGGTAAACCCTTGATATATAACGATAATTACTGGTGGGACGCTGACACCGGTGTTAGCAAGGCATCCGGGAGTGGTAATGTTCAGGTAGTGCAACTTAAGAGTCCCGGCTCATTTTAGATGTCGTAGTACTAACTGAGACAATCACCAAACATCTAGCCGCTGTATTAATAATATGATTTCAACTGGGTGTGCGTCTAGCTGGTAATTAAGGATGGTCAAACCGAGTGACCAGGTGGCCCTTCACAGCTAGTTGAAACTTTGGGTAGACTGTCCAAATGCACACCGATCATGACATCTCCTATCCCCGGCCTTGACAGACGGCTACCTGAGCCGGAGGATCAGCAACCATCTGCCATGCAGGCACTAAAAACCTGCACAGCACGTGGTTTTTACACAGTATGTTCCAGCCGAACAGTGTTGGTGTCCACAGGGCCCAGCATTTAATCTTAGCTGACCCACTGTTACACTATATTTATAGTATTTTAATATTGACAGCATGATCAGAGGGATAAAATGATACAGATTAATGAAACTTGGGTATGTGGTTGTAATGGCCCTTCAGATGGGATTTTTGTTTCCTTGTTTGTTTTCAGAAACTCCGTTTTCTGGCTACCTAACATTAATCCAAAAAGAATTGGTGAATTCCTGTGTCATAGCAGCCAGATATAATAAACACAGCTCATAAAACATGGCTTAATTTATATGGCAATAATTTCAGAAAAGAGGGAACACAATGAAATAGAAATAGTGAAATATAATAAGTCAGGGAGCTTAAATATAAAAAAATTATATAATTACAGGTGTGAGGTTGGAAAGATTTTTCATGTCCTTTCTAATGGCAGCAGAGCTGAAACAGATATTAGACAAATTGTATTATCACCAGTGTGTTTGATGACCAAAACATATATTTTTTTAACTATGCTGGCCTGTGGTGAGTTTGTTATTGGTAAATATCTGTCTCAGCCGTCTTTAAGAATACAGTTGCCAGTCATTTTCTTGCTTCTGCCAATTTGTACATTAGGAGCTTTACTTTCACTTTTGAATACTTCAATTACCCGGCCTGCTGACCTGCATCAGGAGTAATAGTAGTAATGGCTCTGACTTTCATGCTCTGTTTAAATATTTTTTTTTGGCTGTGATTTAACTGTCAGGCTGCAAGAGGATCCTCCAGCTGGAGTTAGTGGAGCCCCGTCAGAAAACAATATCATGGTATGGAATGCTGTCATTTTTGGGTAAGTTGCTTTTAAAAGCTCAGACACGTTGAGACAAATGGACAAATGTCTGTAGGCTTATTTCTTTGGCTGTTGTGAAGAGTGTTACATTTCTTTGGGGCTTTTTGCAAGGGAATTTATTTCCTGTTTGTTTCTTGTCTTTTAGACCTGAGGGAACACCGTTTGAAGATGGTAAGACTTCTCTGAAGCACTTTATATCCACATAATTTATCTTCCCAACCCTGCGCTGACATTAACTCAGCAATAATTCACACTGACTCTTAAGCTTAAGGCTTTGGCAGTTAGATCATATGATTACTATAGTTTAGTTAGTGGGTGGATTTATTTTGTTTGTTTTGTTTTTTATTTTATTTTTTTGCCAGGAAACAACTACATAAAGCAGATAGTGTATGGAATGTGTTTCAATATTTAAACCCACAGTAACTTATTGTCTTGGATTGGCAAGATCTTGCTACAAGAGCCAAATTACAAGAGTTATATACAAGAGTTTCTTATCAGTAATTTGGCAGCTGAGTTACAAAACTGATGAAGTCTTGCCCTGGAGTTAGTACAGTCAGAGGTCATATGTTGACATGATTACTGTAATGTACTGATTTAAGTTCAAACAAAACAAACAAGACATACTATTACCAATATACATGCTGATCTATATCCAAACACATCCTGCTTTTCTTTTCTTTTTATTGGATATATAGGGGGGGAAAAGGCCATTTTAATTAATATTAGATTTTAATTCGTATTACGTATTGTGTGTTTCAGGAACCTTCAAACTTACCATTGAATTCACAGAGGAATATCCAAATAAACCTCCAACAGTGCGATTTGTCTCCAAAATGTTTCATCCAAATGGTATCTACTAAAAAATTCAGTTTGATAAATGTAATATTGGTTATCTTTTGTTTTGAAATCTTAATGTGTGTTCTTGAATGCTCTTTTGCAGTGTATGCAGATGGCAGCATATGCTTAGATATTCTTCAGAATCGCTGGAGTCCAACCTATGATGTGTCCTCAATCTTAACTTCAATACAGGTATCCTCCCACTTTTCAAGTAATAATTGTCCAGCTCTCTGAAGTGACTCTTGTGTCATAAAACTTTATTAGAAACCTAACCCGCAGGCATTCTCTGTTGTGTATTTAAAGTCTTTACTGGATGAGCCAAACCCAAACAGTCCTGCCAACAGCCAAGCAGCCCAGCTCTACCAGGAAAACAAACGGGAGTATGAGAAAAGGGTTTCTGCTATTGTTGAACAGAGTTGGCGTGACTGTTGACCCCTGTTATTGTTAGAGTATGAACAGTGTCCAGCCCAGAATCAAGAAAACACTGATCAAGAAAACCGACCGTTCTCACCAAAATAAAAAGACACATCTTAAAATCCTTCAGTATATTTGTCCCCTAACTGTTGCAAAGTTTGTATGCCGTTGTGATGTGGCATTCACTCCTGTTGAATGCTATTGTTGGGCAATAGCGTATGTTTGGTCAAAGTTAATGTACCTTGTTATATCCGGGTTACTTGCCACATGCCCCAACAATCTTTTTTTTTTTTTCCCCTTCTCTCAGCTGTCACTTTTCTACCCATTTATTCATACATGAAGTAATGCGGTTGAATGATAGGGCAAGAGATAGATGTGCTTGCTGTGTGGTTTGCTGTGTAGATACCGGCAGTTCATATTTACACACAAAAAAAAAAAGCAAAGCTGTTCATTGGTGTTTTGGGGCTGACTGTTTTGGTTTTGTTTTTGCCTATCAAAAGCCTTTAAGAGGGACAGAAAGTTAGCCTGGCATGGACATCCATCCCTCTTACAACTCAGCAGATGCCTTTTGGGGGTCATTTTCTCTCTCAGCTTTTCTTGCAAAGCCATGTTTTTGATTTCAAAAAAGGAAATCTTTTAAACAAACAAATGTCCCTCTTCAGTACAGAAACAGGATATTTAGTACCCTGTCCAAGCACTTAACTTGGTTTCATAAGGCTGACTTTTTAAACTTGTGTGAACATTTCTACGCTATTTTACAATCTTGGAAATCAGCTGCCATTAAAAAGCTGATTACACTGTTTTAAACAGAATGTTGTCCATTTTCAGATTATAAACCTTTGCACCAGTAACCCATGTAACAAACTGTACATTTTCTTGTAAATAAAATAAATATACACCATTTGTCTGCTGCTTATTTCTTAACTCCAAAACAATATATTCATCTGAATTAATTTCAGCTTCTTGATGGTTGTCAGTTTTAATTTATTCAGTCATTACAGCTGTGAAAACAAGCAGACACGTTGACTGTACTCACATAAACCAACACATCTGACATTAACAAAGATCACAGCTTACAATGTGAATATTTTCTGCTCATGGATGCAGCTCTTGTAAAATGATCTCCATGTTCTGAAATAGCAAACAACATTGCAAGTATTGCTGAATACAGATGCGTTATTACTACAGTGAGACTGGTATGAGCACCTAGCTACAGTTTGATGTTAATGCCGCTATAATCCTCGTCTTTGATGAGTTAAATGCCTACAATGTTCACAAACAAGCAGTGATAAAAGCTGCATATTCTGCCAGGTTTCTTAAATAGTCACAAAACAAATTTCTTTTAGTGACAAAAGCCTGAATTAAGAAAACAGAAAATAAAATTGCAATAACAGGAGTATTAGGACGTGATACTACAATCCACTGACCACAAGCTCAGATGTGGAATAGCAGAAGAGACAAAAAGACAAAAAATTCATCCTACAGTCCCTGCTAAAGCTAAAAATATAGTTCATGGAGAAGGAATGCTGAAACCACCAGTGATACCTGAAAGATTCTCATTTATTAACATGTGCTGCAAATTTGTAACGCAAGTATAAACACAGCAGGTATACTTGGGTGTGATTTGCCTTCAAGTCCAAGATGATGAGAATTTGTCCTTTTTTTTTTTTTTTTAAATGATTTTTCTTTTTTTGCAAATTTTTGTTGGGCCTTGGGTTTCCCAAGTTCT
>VUQK01027143.1:43683-77687 GCA_015106715.1 Bujurquina vittata
GTTTAAAAAAAGTTTGTTTTTTTTTGTTTTATTTGTCTTAAAGTAAAGATAAAAAAAATTTGTTCTTTTTTTTTTTTTTTTAAATGATTTTTCTCTTCATGCAAATTAGTGTGAGGCCTGAGGTTTCACAAGTTCATATCGGCCCACCTGTCCTTCCTGTAAAAGCTGACCAATGAGCTGGTCCTTGTGTACTTTGCGGCTGACAACAAGGAAGCGTTGCCGGCCCTGTCCATATGACTTGCTTCGTAGGCCGTATTTCTGAGATATCTGGTGGATCTGCTTGCGTTCATCGTTGGTGAGGTCAGTGGAGAAGCGGAGGTCATCCTGGCGGTCTGAACTGGCGTAATTGCGAATGATGTCCTCGATGTCACGCTTGCTGAGCTGATTTGCAGTTTTGTCTGTGTCCATACCCAAACCCTCTCTCGAGAATTGCTCCTTCACTCTAATTGGCTCTGCAATGCCTTCTCCATCTCGGCCCAGACCACCTCCTTTCCAACCCATCTTCCGAAGCAGCTGGTTTCCAATGTTGTCTTCTTTAATCTCCTGCCTCGTGGCCTCCTCACCTGAGCGGCCCATGATCTGAGAACGTGATATGGCGTCACTGTGACCTTCCTTCCTTAGGTTGGATTTGACCACAGCCTGCGTCTGTCTCAGTGTGGCTAAAGCCTCCTCCGCTGCAATGTGCTTTACTATTTTCTTTGGCCCAATTCCTGCTGCAACATACTGTCCTTCTAAGTAAACCTCACACTTCCAGCGATGATCGGGCAGAACTGTGAACTTGTAATCAGCAGTCACTTTATTAAACTGAGCGGTGTCATTAATAATGCAAATTGCATTGTCAGAGTTTTCCAGGATAACCAGCTCGCTCAGCTTCTTCCCACTGTGCTGCCCGAATCGCCCACCAGAATCTGACTGAATATTTCCTCTGGAGTACTGAGATTGCGGTTGTTGCTGCTGCTGCAGCTGCTGTTGTAGCTGCTGTTGCAGCTGCTGTTGTTGCCGTTGTGCTTGGTTCATACGAAGTTTCCTTACCGCCTCCTCTGCTGCTGCATGCTTCGAGCTCTTTTTAGTGCCAGTCGCCTGCGCTACCAGCTCACCCTGCAGAAAGACACTGCATAGCCATACACTGCTGTTGGGAAGTAGATCAAATTTATAGTCAATCTTCATGCGATTGAAAGCCGCAGAGTTGTTCAGTATGCAGATGGCGTCATGTGCATTGTCCAAGACCACAAACTCTGTCCAGTGCTTCCGCTTGTCGGGCTCGTACTGGCCCTTGGAGCTAGGCGTCGGCTTATCTTCCGGGTTGCGGAGTGCAGGCAAAAATGCTGGTGTTGGGCTGTGCATCTGGCACACAACCATGTCATTGACTACAGAGTGTCTGAATTTACGCTGCACAACACGAACCTCAACCACTTTCAGGAAAAGTTTCACAGCCTGCTCAGAGGCCCTGTCCCTTGCTCCATTTTTACTACCGGAGTATCCGGTAGCAAGATACACGCCCTGGCATCTCAGTTCACAGGCGTAACCATCTGTCGGTACTTTCTTGTTCTTTGGTAGGTCAGCCTGAGGAATATCCTTTAGGCTAACATAAATATACTCAGGGTTGGTTTTGCAGGCCTGGATGCTACGGCTCAACATAAAATTATAGTTTGGCGAGTCACTTCCAGTCATGTACATAGGGTCCCTAAAAGCAACAGCCAGGGCAGACGCTACATTGGCAATCAGCCTTTGCTTCTCATCTAATGTTGACTGAGAAATCGGAAGAGGCTGCAATGAAGACCCTGACTGAAAAACATTAGGACTGCTCCTCCCCGGGCTGTTGTAGACTCTGCTGAATGGCCTGCTTGAAGACGGCCTGTCTTGATGGCTGTAGCCCAAACCCTGACGTCCAGAATCCCAGCCTCCTGTTCTGCCCCCTCCCCCATACCCATTGTACCTGTGGGGCTGACAGTAAGAGTCTAAATTTCGAGAGCTGTGTGCTTCATATTTTGCTGTGTATTCCTGCTGTGTTTTTGACATGAAGTTTGAAGATGACCCACGGCCTCCATAACCCAACCCACTACCTGAAGAAATGTCTCTGTCTCTCTCTCTGTCCCTGTGGGCACCCCAAGAGTCAGATGTGTATGATGGCACTCTGTCAAAAGCAGGCCTCAGGGAGGAAGACCCCAGTGCTCTGCTGTTGCTGCTGTATGAAGCGTATTCAGAGTCTCTCGGTCTGTACAACTCGCTTTTCCTGCGCTCCTTATCGTTCTCCTTCTCATCAGCGCCGGTTCCTCCGCTGCTCCCGCCACTTACAAAGTGCACAGGCTCAAATCGAGGTCTGGAACCAAATTTTGTCAAAGGCATTTTCCTCATTGGTTCCTCTCCTGCAATAAAATGACAAGTGAACAATTAGAGCAAAAAGGCAATCAATTATAATCTGAAATGGGCACAAAAGAGTGATACAGAGACCTTATAAAATACAGAGTAAGCTCATTAATATTTTTAAGGAGGGTGGTGTTAACTGTCAAGTTTATAAATGACTGCCTTTAATAATTCACACGCGAAGAGGTGGTGCACGACATGTTAATGCTGTAAAGATCTGAGCCTTTAAATAGTCAGCAGTGCACCAGCTAAAAATATGCCCAGCAATTTTGTTATTAACTTCAGTTCAAGTTTTCTAAAATCACAGAACCCAGACAATAAAGTATACATCCTTTGCCAAAATGGGCAGCTTTAGTAGTAATAAGGAGGTGACAGGCTGGGAGACACAGACAGGCTGGGAGCCACAGACAGGCTGGGAGACACAGACAGGCTGGGAGACACAGACAGGCTGGGAGACACAGACAGGCTGGGGGAGCCAAAATGCAATTGCTAGTTTCAGCATTTTAATGGATTTGTTTATTTTGGTTTTGTTGCTATACAGTCACACTCATGAGCAATGGGGAAAAAAATTAATAACTACTAAAATGTTTTATAGTCTTCCTGCTCTTCATGTAATCAGTGCAAAACTGACGTAACAAACACTGGTCACTATAGTTTTGGACACTGTTCATAATGGATTTTTATGTTTGCATGTCAGATGAATGCCAAACAGTACTAGGGACTCTGGCTACATCTGGGGACAGGATGAACTTGGACTTGTCGGGCCTTCTACTGAATTTCTCTTAGTGATTATTCACAGCTGTCTAGGTAAACCTCTAGAACTAATGTTAAAAATAAATGCTAGTCAGCTTCTGACTGTGTGCTTTATTGTGTTACCCCTGGTGACCCATTTTGTGATGTCTGCTTAAAGAGAAACAAAACTAACACACACCGCCATCAGTAAATGTCAGGTAATTTGCAGATCATCTCATTGCAGAATATCAACATTAATCGAGTGCATCCCTGGTCTGGAAACAACACCGCCACACAGGACTGTCTTTATGCTTTTACAATCGTGAGAGCTGCAATGGTGCTGCAATCTAAAGCCTCGAAATACACTTCTTACTCAAGTTTCTACGGTAAGCTTGGTGAGATATTTATGTCATCACATAAGCTGTTTACGCAACTGCTGAACTTTACATATGTCTAACAGTGGTACCAGCAGCCATTCTCCCGTAACAACTGTAGATTTCTTTTTGTAAATACAATGTTAAAAACAGCAGATCTTATCTTCCTGGAGTTTTGATAACTTTCAGATGCATTTTTTGGCTGCATCATCATCATGGGGAAAACTATGAATGAAGTCCAGGAGTAGTTTTGGCATGTTAAAACACAAACAGAAGACAACAGTACTGCTTTTTTTCATTTCGAGAAACAAATACATGCTACACAACCCAGATCAACACTCACTGCCATCAGAAGAAATGTGTCTCTTTTTTGCTTCAGAACTGGGACTCGGCTCAAAGGAGGGCATCTCGCCAGTGTCCGTACCTTCTGCCATCACCAGCACCGTCCAAGTCAAATCCAGGCCATACCTAGTAACGAGGCCAAAGATTTCAGACAGATTAGGCAAATGTGTGCATTACAGTTTAAGCATAAATAACTGGAAGTGGTCATCTTCTCTCAGCTGCTCCCTTTAGGGGTCGCTATAGCAGATTATCTAACTCTTAGGTCTTATCGATTATGGAAAAAAAAAAATTACAATCATGATTATTTTGGTCAGTATTGAAATCACCGTTATTTAGCCTGATTACTCATTGACTTTTCCCAGGTCATTTTTCTGGGTGTGAATACATTTGTCCCTCTAGTTTTTCCACTTCTTTATTCATTCCCTCACGTCCATTTTGACAGTTTCAGCAATTGATTAATTGTGCAGCCCAACCTCCTCCATCTCACCCAATCTCTACCATCCCCTCTATCACACCAACACTCTGCACGTCTTCCTTTACTACATCCATGAATCTTCTCTGTGGCCTTTCCTTTCTCCTACCTGGCAGCCCCATATTTAACATCCTTTGTCCAGTATATCCGTGATCCTTCCTCTGCACATGTCCAAACCATCCCCCGCTTGCCTTACTAACTTTGTCTCCAACTTGCTCAACCTGAGCTGTCCCTCTGATATATTTCTACTCTTGTTCATTATAGTCTCTCCCAATGAAAATCTTCATCTTCAACTCTGGCACCTCCAACTCAGCCTCCCGTGTTTTTGTCAGTGTCAATGTCTGCAAGCCAAACATAAAAGTATGTCCCACTACCCTTTTGTACATGTTCCCTTTCAGTTTTGCTGCTATCATTTTGTCACAAATCACCCCCAACACTGGTCTCCACCCAGTCCACCCCACCTGCATTTGTCCACCTTCACTACCTCTACTCCTTGCAGCTTCACTGTCACACCTGTCTCCTTCTCATTCCTCTCTAGAGCATACCTCCACCTCTCCAGACTCCTTCCACCTGCTCCCTACTCTCACTATAGATCACCATGTTAGCTGCAAATATCATAGTCCATGGAGATTTCTGCCTAACTTCACCTGTCAGTCTGTCCATTACCACCGCAAAAAAAGGAGCTCAGAGCCAATCCCACCCCACCTTGAACCCCTCGGTCACTCCTACCACACACCACCCTCACATAATTCTCTGTCACTCCTGACTAACTCACGCAGTGCCACAGTTCCTCTTTTGGTACCCTATCTTTTGGTTTCTCTAGATCCAGAAAGACACAAATAGCTGGAGGTAACGCATTCATTCACATTCCATGCGATTAACTGAGAAAATCCCTCCCAGAGTATGCAGACTGAAATACAACATTCGTGAATGGGCAAAACAACGAAATGCGCTACTGCATATTTTAAACCTATTATGGATGTTAAAGTGTGAGAAAACAGCTGGATTTCGAGCCATCATCATCGCCTTGACAGAGTGACGCAGTATACCGACCGGGTCCATCCTCTGCAGGGTCCATCCCTCACTAGCAAACACGTTGAATAAACTCAACACCACATTTATCAGCATTTAAATGTCTTATTAGTTAGCAGTGGCGTACTCTTACCTTAAGGTGTAGCCTTTGGTCCCGCCTACATATACAAAAGTTCTTTATCTGCCCTGGAAAGAGCGTATTTATCCTTATTATCAACTGGCTATTATTATTATCGTGCTGGCATTAGCCTGCTAGCTGATTCAGTAGCGTCCAGCTAACCCAGTTCCACATCCACAGCCTGATCACACTCTTTGATAAAAGTTACAGGGTCCAGTGAGACCTAAGGAGGAAACCGTCTAGCAGGTTTGTTTCCCTCACGGAGTCTTTCCTAAAAAAATGTTGCTGAAAGGCTGCGCAAAGCCAAGCCTTGAGCTCAAACTACCCATTCAGCTAGCAGGAAGCATCCATTTTCTGGTCCAGCCACAGCAAAATCATGGCGTCTGTCACCACGCCGACCCAGAATGCACTGCGTGTGATTATTAGAGCGCACATGTGGCGTGCAGAAGAGGTTCTCGTGGTTTGTCTTTGCGGTACTTAGAAAAAGGCTTGAGCCATCCTTCATTTTTTTGTACAGTATTTTGCTTCCAAGTAGCCAAAGCGCTCATGAGCAGTAGTTCTTCAGACTTTTCATACACGTGTGTGTGTGTGTGTGTGTGCGCGCGCGCGTGCGCGTGTGTCTGCGCGTGTTTGTGTGTGTGTGTGTGTGTGTGTGTGAATCTGAAAAATGCCAAAGATCGCCCCCAACAAGGTGATTTCCAAAGCGTTATTAGCCAAAGATTTTGCATATCTCAAAATGGTGTGCAGTTTGTCCTTTAAAAATGTGAGGAAACTAAACAAATGGACAAAAGAACTGACAGGCCTAATAAATTAATGCAAACTAGCTACAGCAGATGAGCAGCATCTGAAAGTCATGTCCAAGACCTCAGACATGCATCTGGCTTTTCAATTGATCCATCTTCTGAAGCCTCATCAGAAATGGTCTCAGTGGAGAAGCGGCTGTCTAGAAGCCATTCTTAAGGAAGACAAACTGGGAGAAGGGGCTGAGGTATCACAAATTACACTGAAAATCAGTGGCAACACTTTTTATGGAGCAATGAATCCAAATTTGAAATTTGGTTCAAATTTTTGTCAGTAAAACACACACTTTCAGGCTCCTTGGAAATCTACAAACTCTGAAAACCTTATATATCATATTTCCATGTATGTTTGCTTGTTTCAATAAACTGTTGCATCCATTTTCCTAACAAAATATAAAGAAATGAGGAATGGCTCAATATTTTTGCACAGCATATTTTTAGTTTTCATATTATGTATGTATTTTTCTAACACTTTATATGTGTTATTTTCTTGGTCAGGGCAGCCCAGAGGCACTGTGGTTAGCATTGATGTCTCATAGCTGGAAGGTCTGGGTTTAAATCCCCCTTGGCTCAGGTCTTTCTCTATGGAGTTTGCATGATCTCCCCGTGTTTGTGTGGGTTTTCTTCAGGTACTCCGGTTTCCTTCCACAGTCCAAAGGCATGCAGTTAGTCGGGTTAGGTTAACTGATGATTCTAAATTGCCTGTAAGTGTGAATAGTTGTCTGTCTCTCTGTGTTAGCCCTGCAACACACTGGCAGCCTGTACTTTACTTTATTACATTTTTAGAGCACTTTAAACACAGGAACTGTAACAAAGTGCTGTACAAATACAATTACACATTCATACAGAAATACATAAAATACAAGATATATAACAAGAAGAACAGGCTAAAAGCAACAGTCTTAACACGCAGTAAAAGCCAATCTGTAAAAATGGGTCTTAAAAGTAGATAGTAAAAGAGCACTCCTGATATACAATAGAAGGTCATTCCACAGTTTAGGAGCAGCAATACTGAAAGCTTTATCTCCTCTAAGTTTAAGTTTTGACCTAGGTATTCTCAGGAGTACTTGGTCAGCTGAGCAAACGAGTCGGGGTATATGGGTCAAGTAGTTCAGACAGATAAAAAGGAGCAGAGCCAAGGGTGTACGCTGCCTTTTGCCCTATGACAGCTGGGATAGGCTCCCTGGATTTTTTTAATGCCATGCATAATAAATATGTGAAAAATTCACTTATTATTCAGATAACTAAAATCACTAATAGCTTGTAGTTCAACTTCATGTTGCCAAAATTGTTCTGAGCTGTTAGGGCACTGACTCCTTTGGGGCTGTCTGGCACTGGGTTATTGGGGTTTGTAATGGGGAAATTTGCTTCTTCTCTGTGCTAAGCTGACCTTACTGAATGGAAGGCTTCATGTAATCTTTCAGATAACCACGTTATCTTTTATTACACAATTTCTGACTGTATGCTGTGGCCATGGCAGAGAGATAACCTGTCTCTAAATGACTGCTCCCATGCTCTGTATTGTTGTTTGACCCATCTGCAAAGGTAAATAAAACTCATAAAGACAGTCTGGATGTTTCTTTCAGATATCCACAATAAGCTTGGTGTCAGAAGTGGGATCTCTTGGCTGATTGGATTCTGGACTCAACACGGGAGTGACAGATCACCCTGCAAGGAAGATTTTCCAGCCTCTAACCTCATGTAGCTGGGAAAGCCGACCATTTGTACGCTAGACCATTTCCAGTGGATATTCAGGAATGGACCATGTTGTCCTCAAAGGGTGAGAGACACAAAATAAACTTATAATTTGGGGGAAGAAAAAAAAAGAGGCAAATTAAAAACAAAAAACAAACAAAAACAGGAAAATTATTGTTTCCTTGTGTTCACATCTTGTCTAGAGGTGATACAGGGCTGAGTAAATGCAGTGTTCCAGGAACACCGGGAATTGCTTTCAACGGGAGAGAGTAATTGAGGACCAGATCCTCCTCGCTGCATTAGCTGCCCCACCAAACTATGACAAAAAAAACCCCAGTTTGGATTCATGGTGACGATTGCCTCTAGAGTGAAGATTAAGCACAGCAGATAGAAAAAACTGCATTTGTGAGCATGGGGGAAAAAATCTGGTAAAGAAAAACACCAATGAAGACTGATTATCTCTGAAGAGAAAATGTGGAGACAGAGCTATCAGTGTTATACACGTCTGGGTAAAACATTCTGGGTTTCCACAAGGAAGAACATTCAGCATGAGACAGCAAAGTGCACTCGGAAGGAAAAATAAATTTTACAGCAATGCAAAAATCACCTGAAAGCATTAAATTTATGGACGCAAGAGGCAGAATGCAGTCACAGAAAGAGCTCAGGCGGAGAAAAGGGAAACTCCTACATCTTCTCAGAGAAAGTCTTGTCTGTATCTCTCCTTGGAGCATCAGTGTGTCAGACCTTGACCTCAACTGTGGCCCTCTAATGGCTATACCTACTCCACCTCCACCACCACCACCACCATACGACAGAGGTGGACAGTGCACAGTGCCAGCAGACTTTTCCAGTGATTCATTATCAACTACAGCCCACCACAGGAGGTTTCACATCAACAAGCTGACTCATCTGAAAGCACAACTGCCTCCACATCAGAATTTTCTCCCATAGCCACCACACCAGACAGCATCGTGCAGACCCTCCAACTGCCCTTCAAATGCCCAAGGATGAAGTGGTGGGTGTCAATGAGCAGTCCTTATTAGTCTTTTGTCCCTGGTCTCAAGCTCAGATTAAAGACACAAGGACTCATGACGTCTGGAAAACATCCCAGACGAGACATCAACAGACAAAATCATGACTGGGACAACAGGGACGATAAGGTGTACAGGGAGGCCATAACAACCCTGTGCAAGGTTATGCTGACAAGCTCCTCAGAGCCCAACAGAAGGAGAAAAAGGAGAAAAAGGATAAAGAGCTAACATTTGCCAATCTATCAAAGCTGCAGCCTCTGTGCCAGAACCCCTGACTGCAACCATGTATCAAACTCCTGGAAGAGGTGGTGCCAGAAAGTGACGGTATGACCCAGACATCTGTTTCAAGCACTATCAGAGGGAACTTTGTGCCTCAGTAGGGGCAAACCTGCTGATGACAAACATGAAGAGACAGACTGAGGCTGTGGGGGAGGCACAGCAGAGACGTGCAGCTACTCTGACTCAACTGATGCTTGGGGTTGATGGCACTGCACCTACAGCACACACATTAGTACACAGCCCGTACTGACTTTTGTAACACAAGCTTGAAGGCGAAATTGAGAATTTCCAACTTCTCCGAAGGTTAGTGTTCGGTTATCAGGGCAAGTGGTGAGAGAGAAAAAGCAGCTGACTCACAATCTTGTAGGAAACCAAAGAGAGAAAATTAAGCGGTGATCTAATGTGTTGTTAGTGTATCAGATTAATTTCAACCCCCGAATGTCTCAGAATGAAAGGTTTGAGCCTGGCACTCACATTTTCAGCACTGATCAGTCGTTATCCACAGCTGGGAAGGTAAGCGATCTGCTTTTTGAGGAAGCTGAGCAATGCACACCACACACACTGAGGTCATCATAGTTAACTAAAACTAAACTAAAAGCTTGAACAAGATGTGATGAACCCATTTTGGAAACTAACTGAAAAACGAAAAAAAAAGATTAACATGACAACAAGAGCAGATGGGAAGAAGTGCTCGGCTCCACCGAACGCCAGGTTAGGGAGGAGGGTCTCACCTCTGCTTTGCTGCTTCAGTCCCGATTGAGCCGTCAGTTTGACACTTTTTCTCTGTTGTGCAGTGTCATGCCTTAGGCTGAAGCTCATGTGGTTGATTACTTATTCTCCATCAGCCCAGTTGGTTCACTGTACACCTGGCTCAGGGCGACAGCCTCTGAGTGGTGTCCTCAGTTACATCCTCAATGGATTCCACCTCATTCTAATTTTGATGAAAAATCAGGAAGTTCAGTGTAAAATGAAAGTTTTGTCTCCTTTTTCTTTCTCCTCCCTGCTTGCTGTACACCAAAGGGCATCTATGCCTCGTAAAAACAGCAACAGTCTTTCTGTATGACACACAGTGACCTTGATTGAACCTGTTTGGATTTTTAGGTCTGATGTTTATGCCATAAATGTGATGTACTTGTGTGATTAATGAGTGATCAAAAGGGAGAGCTATTATGGAAAATGGTAAGATTCTGCTTTTTCTGTGTCAGGCTGACCTTATGAATGGAAGGTTCCATGTTGTCTGATATTGCACAGTTTGATGTATGGATTATCTTTTATTATTTTATGATCTGGCTCCTTTGCAGAAGCAAATAAAACTTATAAAGAAAATCTGTTTTTTTTATGCATGTTTATTTATTTCAGATTTCTAGATCATGTCTATATGGACTGGAATGTTCTTGAGTATCCCAAAGGTGCTACATCTAATTAGGATGTGCAGAGTTTTTTAACCAGGGAAACACTTAGGACTCTTTGTCCTGTTCTTGGAGCTTCTCCTGAGAGGTTATCCTCAGGTTGCAGGGTGCATTCTGCTGCTGAGGGAAGCATTATGTTGCAAGATAAGATGATTGGTTTAAAATATTATAAAGAAATGGATTAAAAATTATGAGTAATTTTGAATGCTTTGAGTGTATTTTTATATTTAATTAAATAGGCTGCACACATTTAATTTGGTGGACTTTTAACTCCCATAGAGCAACAAAAAATAAAAAATAGAAAATAACTTTTCAACAACTGAAACTCAGATTGTCATGAAATAAGCCTAGGAGTAAAAATAGTCTTCTTCATAGAAATGTAAAATTTCAGGCCCTAAAATTTCCTTACGTAGAAAAATAGAACTATTCTATCTCTAAGAGTGGGAATGTTTATGTCATTTCCAGCAAAGCTACACACAAGTACAGCCTGAATATAGAGGTCTAATCAACCAGTGGTGGCAACATTTTATATATGCAAAGTAACTGGTAAACTATACCAGTTATGGTAGTTCCCACTCTTAGAGATAGAATAGTTCTATTTTTCTATATAATGGAATTTTAGGGCCTCAGAAAAGGATGATAGAAAACACCTAGTAACTATAGCTGATAAATAAGTTATAAAAAGTAAAAACAAAGCCCAAAGAAGTTAATATTCCACAACCCATTTTTATATCAATTGTAAAGGATTGTATTTTTAATTTAATTCATAAATAAGTTTAAATGAAAGGTGCAATTTTATTTTCCCTAAAAAAAAAAATCCCAAAAAAACCCTTAATTAGGATCTATCCATCCGTTTTCTTCCACTTATCCAATTCAGAGTCATGCAGGGGGTTACAGTCTATTCCAGCTGTCACAGGGTAAGAGGTGGAGTGCATCCTGGACAGGTCATCAATCTACTGCATAGTTAACACGCACAAACAGACAAGCATTAACACTCAGTCAATTTAGAATCACCAATTAACCTAACACCATGCAGAGTACCCAGTGAGAACATGCAAACGCTACACAGAAAGACCCTGGACTGGATTTGAACTTAGGACCTTCTTGCTGTAAGGCAAAGAGTGCTAATCACCCTACCACCCTCAGTTTGAGAAGCACTGCATCAAATGAGAGACAAAAGCATTACATGTTTGGATCACATTTTTTTATTCAAAATGTACATCAATGGAATCAAACTAAAGTAAGATACTGAATCATTTGTAGTGTGGGAGAGGTTCTGACTACAAGAGGTGATGACTGATACTAGAAAAATGTATGGCAGTTCCTGACACCAAAATGTTACACTCAGAGTCACGTCCAAAGATCATAGGTAATAAACAACAAGTCTCCACTTCGATACACAAAATATATCCTTATAAATTATATAAATGCACGAGTATTTCTCAATACTCCTATCTGGGATTCAATTCAACTCCATCTTATACTAACATTTGGCAAAGTGGGAGCTGAAATCATAGGACAGAGCAAATATACATGAATTATATGCACCGTTTTGAAGAAAACAGCAATGAAGGAAAACTGATTGCAAAACTGTTATGTAGGGGTTAAAAACAAGCAGGCCAAAGATCACTGCAGTAATGAACATTAAAAAAAAAAGATGCATGCAAAATATAGAGTAGGCTGGTGAATATTAAAGCACAATGTGTAGTAAAAGGCCATGACATGTGATCTCCATGGTATTCAGCAGTGACATGTAAACATGGGCACCATAAAACATTGCTTTGGCTTTTGCATGATTATGACTCTAAATTTTGACGTGCAGAAAACAAGGGAGCAGGAGATTTTCTCTTCAAAAGAAAAAACATGCCTCCTCATTAAGTGCTTCTGTTCATTTATTAAAAAGCAAGCCGTGATAATTTGTCATTTTTATCCTAATGCCTTTGTATTGAGAATTCTCTTGAACAGATGAGTGCATAGTGCAGGTCATGGAAATTTAATTTCAACTAAAGATCAAATAACTTCATTTGTGATTCCTAAAAGCATGTGAACCCCACCCGACAATTTCTATGAACTACAGGAGTCTCTCTATATACATTAAGACATAACAGCAGATTCAAATTGTGCCCGGTTTCCTGACCTGCCCGGCTTTAGAGCGTCTTTAAGAAGTCAGAAATACCATGCGAGTCCACATTAAGGCCATATTCAACAAAAGGAGATGCGATGGGGAGAGTAAAAGGTTGATACAGCGAGAAAAACAGGAAGAGGTAAAGGGTGCTTAGTTCTTGCTGAAGCTGCAATCCCCTCTTCAGGTGGTCAAGACAGATTAAAAGAAGCTAAAGAGACAAAGAGAAAAGAGCCAGCAGTTAGAGGGAGGACGGCAAAGCAGAAACGCTCACAAAACAAATTCTGAAGTGAATCTCATATCAAGGAGAAAATACCTTTAGGTGATTATAGTCATTCAAACAATGCACTAAAGAAATAAAAACAACTGATTATATTGTGTCCACGCTATGATTTTTAAACAGTGAACTAAAGGTACAGCCTGTGTTACGATCCCGCGCCTCGTCTGTGGTCACTCAGGTGCACAAAAAAGTAAATAACTTAATGGATGCATGACCTCGCCATCACAACTGAAGTGGAAAAGATGTTAGTCACAAAAAGAACAACAAAAAGTAAACATATAAGCATAAGCTGAGGTAACATATTGTGGATTAGATTTCTCAAGGTGAGTTTAAAGCAGCGTTGAAGCACATACATGTTAACACATATTATAGCAGAGCAGGTAATGATTAAGAAAACCCTGCAGAGATGGGGGTCCACAGAGCCTCTGGTCACTTTTGAGGTACTCAGTACCCACAAAGGCTGGTCCCTTAGCAAAGCTTGAGGGCTGGGGACCTACTCAGTGCAGAGCCAGGGATTACTGCAAAGGAAAGTGAAACCACACAGACCAGTGAGCCGAGGATTGCAAGGTAGGAACGGATCTTCTGCTGAAGTATTTTCACCCTGGTTATCATGTGGAATCAAGTGCGTTAAGTCAGCAGTATTTTCAACCCAAGACAATTCTCTCTTTCATGAGCAATAAAAGCAACCCTGAACTTTGATGTGTTGTCAATAAATATACAGTAAAGTATATCTGAGTTCAGCAGACGCCTGGTGGATCTGAGGGTCATGAAATAAACAGGTTTAAACAAAGCTGGGACACAAGCTGGCAAGTGACTTCATCCAAGTACCACTTATTGGCATCAACATTTAATCACTGAAAGCCTCTAATAAGAATCTGAAACTCTATCAAATTAAAAATACCTACTTCATCCATTTTCTCAATAAACCTTCACTTAACTGCCTAAAATAAAGCAATATTTGATGTACACAATGATTATGGTCACAGGTGTAATATCTGGTGAAAAATTGGCCTTTATTTTCTTTTAAGAGTTATTTTAATAAGCGCAACACTGATACAAATAACACTGGTCCCCGCAGGACAACGGACATTATGATGTGCCTTCATTATAAGTACAATAAAAAAAAGAAAGTTACAATTGCACTGACAACATTAATATATAGTATGTAAAAAAAACATCACATTGGGGTATAAAATATTAAAAGTGCAAATGTGAAAGCTAATACAAGTAGGCACGTCACACATGACAATGATTGAGGTATGGGAGAAGTGGCAAAGAGATTAGGCTCACATCTGTTCATGCATGAGGCTGAAGTGAAACCACATCAGCGAAGGGACATTCATAAAGTAAATCTACATTTTTATTCTCATTGTCTAAATGTCTTCATAATCCTTAAGGTATTAACCACTTATAGTGTGCTTTTCTTCAACGTGACTTGAAAAGCAGTTATTTCAGACACCACAGTTGCATGCAGTTGGTTAAAAAAAATAAAATAAAATCACTGCTTTCCTTTAGCCTCAAAGTGGATCTGTCTTCATATTAATAATATCCTATTCTTCTAACATTGAAATCCAATGCAGATTCCACACCTTTCATGCTTCAGTCCCATTGTTTGATGCATGTTTCCATTTAGCCTCAGTACATTTCTGCCCATCACTACAGTAGTCATGTATGTTAATATTTTTTCCAAAAAAAAGCTCACATCATGCACAGAGTCACTAAATATAAAAAAACATGGAATGCATTTGGTAAATTTGCATAAAAGGATGTGCTGAATAATTGCTTGTACAACCCACACAACTGACAAGCATCATTCAGAAAGGGGAAAAAAAGGCCAAACTGATAGCAATGCCCAGCTTCTTCCACAGAGCAGGGAGGGGCATGTGGAGGGTTGAATTATGGGGTAAGGTGAGGGTGAGGAAGGGGTACTGTAAAGGATGATGGGGGTGGAAACTCATTCACAGCAGGATGGCCACAAGGGAGCACTTTTTCTACAGGAATCCTTAGCTGGAAATAAGAGAGAAGGGCTGTTATTGCTTTCTTTGAGTTAAAACATCATCACAACACACAGTTTCACACATGTGACATCACATCAACATTAGTTTTCAGGTGGCATTAAAAGGAAAAACATGCTTTTAAGGCTCAATATGTATGAGTGCAGAGGTGAGGGGAAGAGTACAACTGTCTACTTCTTTGAATCAGACAATTAAATAAATAGTTTTTCTTTTTTGAGGTTTTCCACCCTCCCTTGAGTTTCAAACAGTGTGTCTCATTGTCTTCCTCAAACCCCTGCTCATCAAACACCATCTTGTTTCCAGCTTTTCTAACACCCCTGAAATGCTTCAAGAGTTTACAGACTGCAAGACAGATGTCTTTATTCACTTGTACCCTCCCCAGTGGTTCAGTCTTAACAGCATGTCTCTCTGTGGATTTAGCTTTTGTATCCACTGAAGATCGGGTGGGGTGGTGGTGGTGGTGGGGTCGTCATATGGCTCTGGCTCATCAACAGAGATGGGCCCTGAGGCTGCTGGCTGTTCTGGTGTGACCTGTTAGCCTCAGTTACTCTGCAGTTCAGCCTTGAATGCATCTTTGTGTGAAGGCAGGGAAGGGCCACAAGAAGAAAAGAGACTGTTGTGGATTTTGGAAAGCAGATGGAGCAGTACATCAAATGGATGGGTGGGGATCTAATAAAGTGGGTGATTTAGAAGCTGGCAGAGGGACGGTAAACACTGCCAACTCAAGAATATGATCAGCACAGATGTTACAGAGAAATCCTGTGAATCTGTGGTAATAAAAGACTACATCTGAATTAGCCATTTCTCACACTGTGACATGTTTAAATAACTTTAGTTGGAAAATTAATTTCATGCAAATTAGGAGATATTTAACAGCTTTTGAAATATCATTGGATTTTGTTTCCATTTTTCAGATTCAGAAAGGTATTTTGGTGCAGTTTTACGGCCATTAATGGCTCAGTTTTATTTTTGATTAATCTGATGAACACATCTACTACCTATCGATTAATCATTTATTGTATAAAATATCAGATAGAGTTAAAATGTTCAAAGTTGAATAAAATGTTAGGAGCTCCGTCCATCCATTTTTTGCTGCTTATATGGATCTGGGTCATGTGGGCAGGAGTCTCAGGAAAGATGCTGAGACATCCCTCTCCCCGGCCACCTCTTACAGCTCCAGGGAAGGAGGCATTCCCAAGCCAGACAAGAGACATATTCTCTTCAGAGTGTCCTGGGTTTCCTCCTAGTAGGACTGAAACTCCTCGACTTGAAACAGCAAGTCCTCCCTGATCCAGAGTGGGCACTCCACCCTTCTCCAGCTGAGAACCATTGCCTCAGACTTGGAGGTGCTAATTCTCGCTCCTGCCGCTTCACACTCAGCTGCAAACTGCACCAGTGCAAGCTGGGAGCAACCGCCTGATGAAGCCATCAGCACCAAAGCATCAACAAAAGCATAGCAGTGATCCTGAGACCACTAAACCAGAGAACCTCCACCACTTAGCTCAGCCATAAAGGTTATGAACAGAATCGGCGACAAAGAGCAGCCCTGGCAAAGTTAAAAAATTTTCGGAGATAATCTAGAAAATGTCCTGTGATTGGATTAGAGACCCAATCGCTTCAGAGTTTTAATATTTATATTTTTTTTACGTCTTGGCAGTGTAACTCAAGAAGGGGATCTTACCAGAAAAGATGTCTCACGCAGCATGCAGCAAGTGTGGGGAGGAGTTAACTGGAAAACATTACGGATGCAACATAGGTGACACATGCACTCACAAGACACATTCAAAACACAACAAGCATCACAAATCAGTGTCTCCTGGGGACTGAAGAAAACTTCATTATTAGAAACCACCCATCAGTTTTAATCAGTGATCCTCAGACAGAGCTGAAGAAGAAAATCATTCCAGGCAGAGCTCATAAAGAGAAGAAGTGGCTGTGAAGAAAATAAATTAGCAGGGAGGAAATAAAGCAACAAGAAACTTCTCAGTGCAAGTGTCTTCTTCCTTTTCCAACAGGCACATCAGCTTCAACACAACCAGGAGCTGATCACCAGCATCAAGGGACCAACAATGTCAATAACACATAACACACTGCCAGTCTCACTAAAATCGTGGCATAAACAAGAGCATTTCAGATTTAAGGAAAAGTGTACAGAGTATTGGCTATTGCACAGAATTTTCAACAATGCAGCTGAAATAATTACCAGCAGCTCGTTTTCGAGTGAATGCATCTGTAATTATTAGCAGCCTTGTCGTAAAGCTGTTTACACACATGTGATGAGAGTGTTTGATTCTGTGGTGAGCCAGCAGCAGCAACGTTTAATTGCAGAGCGATGATTTCTGACTGCAGTTCATTCATCTCACTCTGCTGACAGTTGGCTACTTTTCAACTATTTAGATGAGGACAGATTGTAATTTTCACCAGTCTCACTCCCCACTCTCTTCTCCTCTTATTTCTCCACATTGGCGATGAGTTATGGTCGGCTCTCTTAGCGTGGAATTTACTGCTAACTGCAATCTTTGTTATTATATTGCGGGGGGGACTGGATCATTCATCTGCCTATCTGATATAAAAGGTTTTGTGAAAGTCTGCTTATAAGGATTTGCCAGAGTCTTTCAGCTATACAAATCTAAAATGGATTAGCATCAAATTATCCGACTCCAAAGTGGGTTATTAACAAGTAGTGACAGATAAACCACTGAGTGCTTAGAGATATAGATATGACATTTTGACGTCAATTATTTTATCATTGGCTTGTCAACACCCCCAGGGTCACTTTATACTGTATTTCCTGTAGTCATACAGCCATTGGTGCACCTGTGAGGATAAAGATGCAGGGGGAGAACAATACTCACTTTTTCCTCTCTTTGTCCCTCTTGAGTGTGGTGGAGCCCCCTGCCTGCTGGGCTTGATTCTGCAAGAGCTCTGCGGCAGTCTTTTTCTGTTTGAATGTGTTGACCTCATCATCCAGGGACTTCTTCTTTTCTTCCAGCTTCTTTTTCTCGTCCTGGTGGAGTTTCTTCAGACGATCAAACTTCTCATGCAGCTATGACAATAAACAATTGCTTTGTGTTAATAAAACAAGAGCAGAAATGTGTCTGGCTCACATTAACACTGGTTATGCTGCTGATACCTCTTTCTCTGCTTCTTTGAGCTCGGCTTCCTTCTCTTTAACTCTTTGGACGAACATTTGCCTCATTTCTTCTTCCTTTTTCTGCAGTTCTCCCATGAACTCGTTCCTCTTAGCTTCATATGTTTCCTGCAGACTGGCAGAAAGAAAGGACAGAAGGAATAAATATGAGCCACATAAACAGATGTAGACACAAACTTAACCTGGTGCTATCTTGGGTCATTCCATGAAAAATCAGCAAGTGATTCCTGTGATACTCCCAGAATCAGCGGATGTATTTCTACAATAAATTTAGCATATTTACAAAGCCACTCAAGAATTTCACCTTCATTCTGTGAGAATTTTCAAAATTACAAAATGTAAATGGAAGCATGGGGGTAAAAATAAGCTTATGGAGGCAGAATCAGCTGTAATAAAGCAGTCTGCTACCTGAAGGGTTTGCTGTCAGGATCCGTGTCCTTAAAGCCCATCTCCTCCAGCTTGCAGCGGCGATAGAGTTCATAATGACGCGTGTGAGTCTGCTCTCGCAGGTCCTCCATGTTCACTCTGATCAGCATTTCCCGCAATTTGACAAAGTCACAGTGATTCTCATTTTCCACTGTGAAACACACAGATCACAGTGACTTAGTGCATGCTTCACAAAACACACTGGACAGCATCCTATTCAATACAATGCTTACGTAAAGGAGAAAACATACATCACTGAATCACAACTAATAATTTAATGCATCCTAAATTTACAGTATAAAGTAAATCACACAAATTGTGGCTGTATAAAAACGCAGTTTTCATGTTTTCTGTATTGATTTTGGTGCTGGACTGAGCTGAGCAGCAAGCCTCCACAGGCCATGTGACATCATGTGAGTACGCATGCAGACAATCTGGGGTAAACAGACACAGTGTCTGATAAAAGCCTTCTTCAGTCAGAAACATTACACACTGCAGGCCATTCGCATTAAAACAGTGGTATGGGTTTCATTGTTTTGGCAGGAATCCAGCACACTGAATTGTAAATGAAGCCTTAATGAGGATGAGGATAAACGCTGACTTTAGGCTTTGGGTTTTTTTGATGTAATCCATATAAATATTAGATAAACATCATGGGAAACATATCTGTTTACCCTGTGGCTGTTTTGTATAAAATGGCTACAATTTCTAAAGGGGTTGTGCTGAAATTGAAGCAGATGTAGTATAAAAAAAAAATTTTTAATGAAGACTTCAGGGTATGTTTTTGTTTTGGAACATTATAAAGTAGACAAAACAAGATCAAGAGCACTGTCACTGCAAGCAAGTTGCAGTACTATCTCCAGGGATTACACAGCACTTAAGCTGTATGTGTTGAATAAGGCTGAATCACTTAAACATCTACACACATGCATACATACACATTTGATAACAGCGGGTTTGTGTCTGTAGCAAAACAGCTTAGAAGCAAATCAGTTAAATTGGAGCTTAAAGTATTGACAGTTGTCAATTTCATATACATTAACCACTCCAATGATCAAGGAAGTCAGTAAAAGCTCAACTGAAACTGTGTTAGTGACACAAAAAAACTAAGAGCTGCTGTTGCCATGATTTACAGTATGATGGCAGTGATGGAAACTTCAGCTAAATAAGGTTATATAACAGGCTATCAGCTAGTCTGTAGCAGCTATTGGAGCAGAGGAGAAATATAAGGGGAGGGAGTAGCTAGAGTAGCTCTGATGAGAGGGAGCATGCTCTCATTTCCTGTGCAGGATGTAACCCAGGCTTACCCTGCACCGTCCCCCAGGGGTACTGCCGGGCCTTCACCATCTTGTTCCCAATCTTGACTTCCTCTGTGCTCCCCACCACAGCAAAGGGCAAATGGCTCTGTGAAGCATACGGAAAAGCACTGTTGTTGAACACACTAACACACACACACCTGAAGGGAACTCGCATTCTCCTCAGCTTCTCTCCACACAAACAAACATCTTTTCGTTATCAAGAAATCAAGAAATATTTCTGCTAATAGCTTACTCTTATTCCATTATTTTAACTTGCATAAATTGATCATTAAAAACTTGATTTCACAGACACCAAGCAACAGTCTGAACATAAAGATTTATGACGCCTTATCAGAACACAGCTGAGGTCAGAATGTGCAAACATGAGCAGAGAGGCAGCGGTCTAATAGAATCAGTTAAGGATAGTTAAGGCATTTGCACAGATCAGAACTAATAAAGAGCAAAGTGAGCCTTGAGCTATCTGTCAGTGCACACAGGCCCTTTCCCACACTGCAGACTTCCTGCAGAGTGAGCTGAACACACTCTGCCCCTAGTGCAGTGGCTTCCTGTCAGTCTGAGGAGACACGTTTTATGCCAGATGCAACCCCAAAGGAAGTTGTGTCTCCTTCAGGAACTGAATCAGGGATATTTTATTGTTTGGTGAATGTGTAAACCATTACACTGTAAAGGCTTACATTCATGGTGGAGTTGATCTCAGCCACAGATTCGTCATCGGTGGGGAACTGGTAGATCTGCACTCCGTTGCTGACCAGCTCACTGGTGATTTTAATTTTGAACTTGGCCAGCTCGCTCTTGGAGATGGCATCCGACTTGGCAATGATTGGGATAATATTGACCTGCAGTTGAGAAAAAAGGCAAGCTTTGATGTAGTTATCACAATAACACAATAAGGTGAAGACAGATATTTCAGATATGCAGCTAAATATAGAGCAGATTCTAGTTTCACAGCCTCTCCCCTTCTGTAGTCCAAATTTAGAAAAGAGCTAATTTATTTTAAAAAAAAATCAGAAACAGTAGCTATAATTAAGTAATATTACAATTTAGTGATAGACTGAAAACACATTTCCTTATGCATGGAGTACACTCTCAGAATGCCAAAGACTGCAGTAGCCATTTAAAAATGTGAAAAATGAGAGGGTACTACTTGCTTTATTATTCAGAGAGTGTAAGCAAATTCAATATAGACATGCTTTCTTTGAATTAACTTTTTTAGACAAAACTTAAAACCTCAATCAAGAGGCACGTATTGCAAGAGTAGTCATTAACTTAACCCAGGGTTTCTTTAGGTAAAAAGGGTGAATTTGATGCATCATTTGACTCTTCTTGTGCAAAAAAAATGCACTCAACACCTGCTACCTGTTTCATTCCAGAGGAAAACATTGTGGAGGAAAAGAAAAAGGGTGAAAATAACTTCTTCCCTCAGACAAGAATCTCTATTGCTCACAAAAAATAAAATCTGAAGATAAATTAGTGAAAGGTTGATGATTTCTACACTTGTTTAAATCAATACACATTTGCTGTCCAGCCATTTCATGAAGCCAGGTTAAAATAAAGCCAGCTCTTTTACAAGTTTTAACCCTAGAACATTTCACCACATGAAAGTGAGTGATAGGGTTATAAAACTCAAATCTAGGGATGTGGTAAAAAAACAGGCAGGGTCACTGTCATATATGAATTACATCTGACTGGTAGAAAATGAAAATTTCACTCCCACACAACTATTTTTGCAGTGCTGTATCGCCCACAAAATACCATATCTTTTTGTTCTTTAAATGTGGGCCCCTTTAACTTAAAGCAGGGGGTGCTCTGGGTCATGTGAACAAAATATCTCACTACATCCCTTCATCTGATGAGGAATCAAAGTCTTGCTCGAGGACACTTCAGTAGAGCGCTGTCTGAATGCACTCCTAGGTGAACGTGTAAACAGAGGAGGCTCTGCTCTTGATCACGTTGTTGTGTGCTTGCTAGAGGGCACAGCTGCTCTGGCAAACACTAAGCTGGCTCTTTGTACAAAAGCCATGAGGTCCATGCAAATAAGCTGAAAGGGAAAGGACCTCACAAAACCCAGGCTTCAGTCACTGAGCAGACTGCATTATACAGCTGACCTACACTGATGCAGCAACAAGACCAGAGCCAATTTACATTCAGGCAGATGGCCTGGAAAGGATTTATGGCCCATAACTGAAGTGGTGCAGACAGTCATGCATTGTCAAAGGATTTACCTACAGTATACCTATGTTAACCTACACATTAAAACAGATACTCTTTAAGATCAGTACAACTGTCCCTATGACTAAATGCTTAATTAGCTACATAATAAAAACAACCCAAACCATCTTCTAGTGGACACTTACAGACATAAAACAGCTTCTGGCTAAAGATAACAGTCAGATTAAGTGAAGTGAAGCTGACCTTGCTATCAAGTTTTTTCATGGTCACCAGATCCAGGGATTTGAGCGAGTGTCCTGTTGGAGCGATGAAGTACAGACACGCATGGATGCGGGTATCATGGTAGCTGTGTAGCGTGCGCTTGATTTTCAGCTCCTCTTGTAGATATGCTTCAAACTGGGCATCAATAAACTCCACAATGGACTTGTAGCTGTTAAAAGGAGAGATGGGGAAGATGGGGTTTTTGTCAATACAATGTTTTATCAGCTCCTGCCATGTCTACTTCCTAAGCAATATGTCTGTGCATTTTCCAGGTAAAATTTGTACAATTGTGAATAATGCATATACGATTTGCTCTTGATACGTTGTAATTAATATAATTCAACATTAACATATCGTATTCATGTAAAGTAGCTATTGTTGAACTTCTCCCAGTTCTTCCATTTTACACATAAAATTCAGATAAGAAGAATCAAATCCAAAGTTGCCCTTTTTCAATATGCAGGGTTGTTCTTTTGAAAGGGGAATTGTGGTGCTCCTCTAAAGATTGTCTATCAAGTGATAAGAAAGAAAAAAAAAAAGAAACATGACAAACATCTGTCAAAACCTATTTTCTTTATAGTACACAGGCTGACCATGCTTTACTCACTAAAAGCCAATGCTGAGCCAGAAAAAAACACTGATACATTTCCCTCCAAAAATGAGGTTATCAAAAAAAAAATCTATATGAGACAAAAGAGCAACACCTCAGCTTTTATTTTCAGCTATTTACATCTGGATTTGAAACACAGTTCAAAAGTAGCACCTTTTGTCTGAAGCCACCCATTTGTCTTGTGAGCATAAGTATTGGAACCTGTGATTGACAGGTGTGTTTTGTTGCCCAGGTGTGTCCTGTTATATTGATAACTCAAACAATAAATAGCGCTGAATGTCTTATCAGTTTCCAATTTGGGTTTTGCCTGTGCATTTACAGTTAGAGGAAGAACCACTATGAAAACCAGAGAGCTGTCTGGGTGAAAAACAAATAATTGTGAAAAGATTAAGACAAGAATTAACCATTACCAAGGTGATGGAGTGGCTAAAGAAAGAAAGGATCTGCTCATGATCCCAAACATACAAGCTCATCTGTGAAACACAGTGGAGGTCATGTAAGCTGGGTTTACATGCTTTTTACCTGGGACAGGTTCATTAATCTTCATTGACGATGTCACACTTGATGGCAACAGTACAATCAACTCAAAGGTCTACAGAAACATTTTGTGGGTCAATTTAAACTGATTGGGAGGTCCTTCATCACGCAGCAGGACAATGACCCCAAAACACACTGCCAAAATTACAAAGGAGTTCATCAGAGGCAGGAAGTGGAAGGTTTTAGACTGGCCTAGTCAATCTCCAGACTTGAACCCTATTCAGCATGCATTTTACCTTCTAAAGAGGAGACTGGAGGGACTAACCTCCAAAACAAACAACTGAAAGAGGCTGAGGTGAAAGCCTGGAAAAGCATTACAAAAGAACCGCAAAAGTTAAGTGATGTCAATGGGTCAAAGGCTTGATGCGGTTATTGCAGGCAAAGGCTTTACAACTAAATATTAAATCTTATTCACTTTAAGCTATACGTCTTCCCATGAGAAAAAAAATGGGTGGGTTCAAACAAAGAGTGCTATCTTCTGAACTGTGAATCAGAATCAGATGTGAATAAAATCTGAGATGTTGATCTTTTGTCTCATACCGATTTTTTTTTTCTCAAATGTTTTCAGTCTACAGCAAAAGTAAAGGGGATTGGTCTCACTGTTCCAGCACTTTTGAAGGGGAGTGTATGTAGCAGACAACAGGCCATTGTCTGCATCAGATGTGCTCTCAGTTCCAAAAAACCTGCTTTTACTCAGACTATCACGAGCACTGTTTTTGTATGGGTTCAATCAGACATTATACACTCCACGCATTAGGAAAGTAACAGAGCAAAGCCATTTTTAAAAAGTCAGACCAGATTTGAACATGTGCATTCTCATGTTTCTCCTAATGTCAACAAAATGCCTGTAGTCAGAACATGTGAGAGCAACTTCCTGGTAAATGATTACTTTTTAACTCCGTCTCTCTCTGAATCGATCAGCATTTTTGCCGTCTGTGAGGATAGACTATCTCATCTGAGGAGAAGGTCTAGGCTAAGGGTCCACTTTTATGGCCTGTATCCATTTAAGAAGCACAACAACTGGACATTTGAAGTCACACTTTATGCCAAGGTCAGATTTAAGTATTTAATTTATAGAGTAACTATTTCAACCCTATCTGCTATGACAAATGCTATAAAAAAATTGATAAAAGAGAAAGATGTTGGCCTCATTCATTGAGGACTACAGGAAGTTTCAAACGGCATCCACCCTTTCCAGAACACAGACACATAAACACTGAGAAAATACAAAGATTATTTACAAAGTATAGGATATTCTGCCTGCGGCAGTTCACATGGCCACCAGTGTGTAAGATAGTTTAACCCCATGTTACTTCCCCTGGGATTTCCAACAATTGCAGCATTCCCATTGCACAGAGCTTACAGAGTTCACATGATCTCACCCTCAACTTACCCTTTGGAGCAGGCTTGAAGTTTGGTAACAAAATCTCATGGGTGTGATTTAAGTGCTTAAGTGTCATGTCCTTAGGCTGCGATTTGCTTCTTATGCCAGGTAGAAAAGCATCTACATCAGATTTTTGTCTCTGAAACTGGTACAACGAAACTAATGAGGAAACTAGCTGAGACAGCCGATGAAAGAAGGATATACTTGAGCACAATCTAGAGTTGATATTGCTCCCACAGAAAGATTCAGTAATTTCCCTTGCGGGATCAATAAAGTATCTATCTATCTATCTATCTATCCATCCATCCATCTATCTATCTGAATAAAAAACTTCTTGGATCTGACGTTTCCCTCTCCCAAAGATGCAGCAGCTGACAGGACTGACTTACCTGTCTTCTTTATTTATCTGGTCTCCAAAGCCCACCGTGTTGACAACAGTGAGTTTGAGACGCACATTGCTCTCCTGGAGTTCATAAGTGTTGGACTTGAGCGTGACTCCTGGCTGGTTGTGCTGGGTGGGCTCCCCCTCAAACTTGGTGTTGAACAGCGTGTCCATCAGAGTGGACTTGCCCAAACCCGTCTCACCTGCACAACGAAGAGAAAATACATCATGTTACTATCTTCATTTTACTATTACATAATTTAAAATCACATAAAAATGACCTCTTCACTGCTACTTAAAAGGCAGTTATTGTTTTACTCACTGTGCTCCCAAATCAACAGAAATTCAATGACAGGCCCTTTTATTTTATCAGCTTTTGATCAATTTCATCTCAAGCTCCTCTTTCTGACACTTTTATTGACACTTACGCAGTGTAACTCAAGCAGAAAGAAGAAAATCGTGCCTAATAATGTTAGAGTAGATTAAAAACGGTGTACGGAATATGCTTAAAACATAATATATTGCTCTTAAATGCTTACAGCTGCAAAAATAGCAGAAGTAGCTGCTAGATAATGTACTCTGACATCCATTTACTGTTAGAGGCTGTTAGATGACTCAGACACTGAGCTCCTTCTGTAAGAAAATCTATTTTTATTCATTACAGCCTGACCTACAGTTCAAGCATATTAGCCCACTTCTGTGGGATATCTTAGAATGCTCCCAACGTTCTCTCAAAATACAACAAACAGGCACACAGAGGATACTACTCAATGTTTCGGAGCAAGGTTCAGCTCACAACAGTAAAAAGTCTACTGCTCTTTAGAATTTAGCATCTTGTTTTAAGAAAGTGGAGACCAAATGGAAAGAACAGGGCAAGCAAATGTGTAAAATAGAGGTCAAAATCAAAAATAATGCAACAGAAATATTTTGCAGGCATACTAGTCATCTTCGAGACACAGATTTTCACATCAGAATTTAGACCACATGCTTTGTCTTAAGTAATGGCCGTTTTACCATGAAATGTTGCACTTGTGAGTCACACAGCAGCATTTACAGCAACAAAAGCAATGGTTTTTCTGCTATGTCGTCTTTGCTTCCATATTTTGGATGGATTATGGTAATATTTTTCTAGATTGTTTGGAAATGCTCTCAATAAATGTAGCATTAAAAAGTAACATTAAGAGAAAAAACACACATTTCACTCTACTATCAAGTATAAATAGAATCTAGGAGATGTGTTTAGCTTGGAGGCAACTCAAAATCCAGGCACTTACACCCACCAAGTATTTTAGACTATCAAAATATCTATATTCTGCTCATTTCCAGTTCCATGTGCTTACACTTGGCTCTATGCATGTTAATAGTTCAAAATAATCCCTACTTGTGTCTTATACTGAACTCTAGTATAGCCCCTCAGTTTATTCACTGTCCAGAAAAAGTCTTTTCAGGTCCTCCCACCCTCCCTTGAAGCCAACTTTCATCTAATTAGCTGCAAAAACTGAAGGTTTAAAACAGTTGGTGGATGTCACAAAGCTGTGTGCCTGAGATGGCCATAGAGTCATGTAGAAGGATATCTCCTATACATGACATCATGAAAATCCAAAAAAAATAAAAAATGTAATAGGCTAGTCCATTTTGACAAAATTTCATTGCAGCAATTCAAAATAGTACTTAGTAGTCTGTGTGGCCCCCTTGTATGCATGCCTGACATTGGTGGGGCATGCTCCTAATCAGATGACTGATGGTGTCATGTATCATCCCAGACCTAGACCAGGGCATCACTGAGCTCTTGGACAGTCTGAGGGGAAACCTGGTGGTGTTGGATAGACCAAAACATAATGTGACAGAGGTGTTCTACTGGATTTAGGTCAGGCGAGCATGGGGGCCAGTCAATGGTATCAATTCCTTCATCATCTAGGAACTGCCTCCATACTCTTACCACATGAGGGCAGGCAATGCCATGCACCAGGCATTGCAAGACTTATCCCACCAAATGCTCCACAGAGCGCCATAGGAGTTCATTCTTATCTGCGCCCATCAAACTCTATAACTCCTCCCTTGATAGGTCACACTATTGTTTACCAATGTAATATATAATGTGCACATTTATACAGTATGGATCCTACAAATGTATCTTTTTGTTTTTTATATTACTAAAGTGTTTTGGTTTTAAATTATTTAAGTTATTGGAGTGTTTATTCTTTCTATATGATAAATGGTTGCAGCTGCAACAACTGAAATTCCCCTCTGGGATCAATGAAGTATTTCCTATTCTGATTCTGACCAGGACAAAACCAGGACCCACTGCACCAGACAATGGTCTAAGGATTTCATCCTGATACCTAATGGCAGTCAGGGTGTCGTTGTTAGTCTGTAGAGGTCTGTGTGTCCCTCCATGGATATGCCTCCCAAAACCATCACTGACACACCACCAAACCAGCCATGCTGAACAATGTTATAGGCTGCATAATGTTCTCTGTGGCTTCCCCAGACCCTTTCACAGCTGTCACATGTGCTCGTGGTGAACCTGTTCTCATTTGTGAAAAGTAGAGGGCACCGGTACTGGACCTGCCAATTCTGGCATTTGTGAGCATAGAGCCCTCAGACCACCTTCATAAAGTCTATTTCTGATTGTTTTGTCAGAGATAATCACACCAGTGGCCTGCTGGAGATGATTTTGTATGGGGCTCTGGCAGTGCTCATCTTGTTCCTGGCCTGTTTTAAAACTACATATATATTTCTTGCACGTGTTACATCCACTAATGATTACAAAGTCTCACTCTCTATGTAAATGTTAACTCACAGCCAAGATGAAGAATGTTCAGTATTTTTTAAATGTTGTACTCTGCTAGGACTCAGCTTTCATGTTACTTCCTGTGCCATTCTGTGCTTCAAGTAAAAGTCATAGCACTTGGTGAAGTGAACAAGGAGGCATACTTTATTTATGGCTTATTATCTTACATATTATTTGTGTTGTTGTAGCCTGTTCTTTTATGTGTGCACGCTGTTTTTTTATTTTATCTAATGAATAACACTAAAACTTTAATAAAGATTCAAAGAAAGCAAAGACTAAAGGTGCTACTGCATCTGTGCATGGACATTTACCCAATCTCCAGCTTTCTGTGTGTTTTCAAATTAATTTACATTAATATTAACATTAAGATTAAAATGGCTGCATATTAATTAATTACATATTTTATTGTTTTCTGGAAATTGAATGTGCTCCAGAAAGGAAACCCTAATAATCTTAAAAAAGGATCTTAATATTTCTAACAAAAAAATCATAAAAACTACTTCTATTTTATATAAATTACCATCAATTGTAACCACCACAAATGCCACAAAATGCAATCTAAATAAACTGAACATTATTTTCTCCATTCAGCTGGAGCAGCTGAATGATTGTATTAGATTAGTTATAGTAGGATGCTAATAAATTGGCAACTGAGTGCCCATAATTGAATGCTTCCGGCACTTAATAAGGCTGACGTGACTGGTTTAGCCAGTATAAAATTAAACTTCTGACTGCCTTGTAAATCCGACAGATAGCTTGCTTTCTGCATTACATGTTGCATTGGTTTTTAACAGTCACGCATACTCAAAGTAAATAACCACCTGCAGACACTTGACTTTCCTGAACTGAAAGTATCTTACTCATCACAGTAACCAAAGCAAAACAAAAGGAAACTGAGAGTCAAACACTTAGCTGCTCTTTATCTCGTGGAAATGCTTTAACTAAGACATTGTGCCTGAAGACACACAGAGGAAATCACACGACATACTCACCAACACAGAGGATGTTGAAGCAGAATCCGTGGTTGACAGACTTGTTGACCAGCTGGTCAGGCATACTGTCAAAGCCAACATGGCCCGATAGAGGAACGGCACGAGCTCCTTCACCCTAAAAACAAAGGACATAAAGCAACAAGTCAGTACCTTTTCGATCACTAAACACCTCCCACATCAGTAAGCATGCACAAGATTTCTTCTAACATCCTAAAATATACAGAACAATAACAGCTCTCCCATGCAAATAACACTATACCATGTCTTCCACCATTTTTTGATCACGCTACGCTTTGACAATCAGTTCAGGTGCAGTGCTAACTCACTTCCTGCTTCCTGAGTTGTGACTTTCTTTCACAGTCAAGACAGTTAGAAACCACAATGTACATATATGGAAAGGTACTGCTGTTCATGTCAGAATAGCGCTTTGAGAATAAATACACAATGAAAAATCAAACAATCGAACAATCAAACAGTTTAAAAAATTAGAAAAAGATACATTTTAAAAATGCATTAATATAATCTGCACTGAGTTTCATTTGGGCATGAACCCTTAAACTTGCTAATTTCAACTCCATTAACTTTATTACACTGTTTATAACCAGTCTGCACCAGGACCACTAAACACAACAAGCGTAAAAACACTGTTGTTACATATGTGTGGGGGCGTGTGGCTGCTGGTAAGCATCTCGATCAGTGTGAACCTCCTTTCTGCAGCCTACATCATGCAGGAAAACAAAAAATTTAGATTATATGGCAAAAGAAAGAATATCTCAACTGTCTCAACCTCAGACAAGTACCTATTATGTGGCTTAACATAACACACTGTTGCAGTCCAGTGTGGTGAAGGCTTCTGGGAGGAAAAACATTCTGTTTTAGACTCAATTTAAAATAACTGAGAAAGCTGAAAGGCACTAAACAGTTGTGGATTGTTTGGATGGCTGAAACTGGCTTGAAACAGCTGAGGGAGTGTTTGGAAAACTGGACAACCAGCCCTATACTCTTCAGCTACAAGTGCAACATTCCTGAAACCATTCCTGCATTTCATGACACTCACAGCCAAGTTACACACAGAGAGCGGGTTTCCATTCATTGGATATGGATATCAGACTGTAAAACCTTGCTATTCTCAGCCCTCCCTCTGGGTTTAGTGGCTTCCTTCCAACCCCCCCCCTCCCAAAAAAGGCAAACTTAACTCACGATTTGATCATTGCACGCTTTAATGTCTACAAGCAGCTACAATCTGTTTTGTCCATATTTTCTATGCAATTCAGACAACGCCCGAAAAGGAAAGTTGACGGGACTCACGTAAAACAACATAACGGAAATGAGCATCGTAACCGTGCCTATATGGGGGCGTTCAGAATGAATGGCCTACCTAGGGGTCTATAACAGCCTGTCGTTTTTACGTAAGCTAATATACAAGTGGGTTACGTCGAATTTAAAATTTTTAATCCGCTAATTCTGTTTACAAGGTAATTTAGGTTTTACGTGCACAGGAAATCTGCAGGCGTTAGCATACCAAAATGGAAATATTTTACCAGAGAGCTACAACTGGGGACCGCTCGGGCTTACTTTAATACCCGATTAATTTTATTATTTTTAATTTTCACATGGTTTGTAGCGATGCATAATCAGATTTCTATTAGCTCAAATTATAATTGATCTAATTAAGCTACGGTACACTGGATTTGGATGGAATAGTCGCGAAAAAGGATAGTGACTGGATAAATCAGCTTCAAATAACACCCTCGTGCGAAACGCTTAATACATAACAAAAACATATGCGATAAATACATGAATTACAGGGTAAAACAGGCTGCTTACCGCTTGCCTTGCTATCTCAGTTGACGCCATAGTACTGTAGCTGCTGTTAGCCGGAGGACGAAACCTCTGCTGCTCTGTTTAGTAAAGGAAGCTGCACCGTTCACGTTACACCGAAAGACGGCCTAGCAGGAATGTACCACTAAACAACTCGATTTTAGAATGATATTGTAAGAACTGTGCTCATATTAGGTGTTTCTTACTTGTGAACTATGAACACCTGACATATTCCAGATTTTTATTTAGAATTTTTCATCGAGAAAATAAATAAAGATTAAATAAAATAAAACTAGCTACTGCGCCCCCCTCAGGATGCTTCAATGGTTCCGTCCGGTGGTAGAGACGGCGCTCCGCAGTCAGTGAACAGTCGGGCAACAGAGCAAGGGGTAAACCAATAGTCAGTAAAGGCAACTTAAAGATGTTTTGATATTCGGAAAATTAAGCGCAGTCTCAAATATTCTAATTCGTAAATAAGCTCTGGTAATATTTTTTTTAAATGAATTAATTTGTTTGCCCATTTCAAATCACGTGTGCTACAGCGACCAATGGGAGGAAGGCAGTGAATTTAAAAACGAGTCGCGGTAGCTACGGCACAGGTTTTTAATACCAAAACAGGGTTGTGGACTCGGAGCAAGGACCGGCTAGCGGCGGCTATCCCGGAGGAATAAGGTAATATTAGTGTTAACGGTTTGTTAAAGTCATTGTTGCCTTTGTTAGCAGTGGCGCTAAGTTTATAAAATGTTGGAAACTAACATAACATCTAGCATGCTAGCTAGTTAGCCCACTAAAGATTTGAATCCACTTCCCTTTATTTCTTTGAGTAAGGTTGTCTCAAAATGAACTTTTTCTACGTAAGGCTCAGCAGAAGACTAGGTAGTTACGCTGAATGTGTCGGGTTTTTTTTTTGTTTTCTGTTTTTGTATTACGTAATACTAAACTTGCTGCGTTGCTATTGGTAACCCAGTAACACCAGTTCGTCCCTCGAATTTATTTACATAAACCGGAGATGGAGGTCGCTACTGATTTCCTAATGTGTTTACCGGTAATTAAATTCAGTGTAGTATTATTCTTACTTTAAAAAGCATTTTTTTCCCTTTGGCCGCAACATTTTTTTAATAAAGTCGCTAGGAGGCAGCACTCCCTTTTGATTTGTGAAAATACTTTTTTTTTAAAAAAACAAACAAACAAACAAGAATCCCCTCAGATTCTTATTTTGGCTGCTCCCTTTGTCACAGCAATACTCTTCAATGTCCTCCTTCACTACATCCATAAATCTTCTGTGATCTTCCTTTTTCCTCCCTTCTGGCAGCTCCATATTCCAAATTTTTGTCCAGTATATCTGCTATCCCTCCTTTGTACATCTCGTGCTTGCCTCTCTTTGTCTCCAAACAGCTCAAGCTGAGCTGTCCCTCTAATACTCATTTCTACTCTTGTTCGCCTTCATCTTCTGTGCAACTGTCTCTCAACAATACATCATAGCAGGTCTCACTACCATTTCTTAAAATGAAACCTTAAGATAAAATGACTAGTCGTCCACATTTTGTTTTGTAGTGATTTGCTTGTCTTTCAGTTCTCTCCCTTTACAAGCTTACTCCAGGCTGTGGCATGTTTGTTTCCTTCATAGACCCTTATTTATTTCCATTTGAATTATAATTAAAGTTGAAGCCATCTGCTGCAACTGTTTGAAGAAGTGAAGAGAAAAAATGGAAACTATTGCAACTCACTGACAGACATGCAAGTAGTAGCATGTAAATTAATCAGATGCAAACGTCAGTCCTTCAGCCAGAGATTATAGCAGGACAACAAAGGGATGCTTCAGGTCCAACTCAACTCAAAACTTTATGAAAATGGTTTTAAGCCTGACTTTAAAAGTTGGGATGGTGTCTGTCTCCTGAACCCAAAGTGGAAGGTTGTTCTGAGGGGAGACGAGCCTGATACCTTGCATTCTACCTTTGAAAACTGTAGGAACCAAAGTAAGGCTGCACTCTAAAAGCAAAGTGCATTTAATATGGGGCAATTAGGTCTTAAGGGGATGAGTAGTAGTAATATAATAACTGCAACAATTAAGTGCTGTAGCCTTTAATGCTGCCAAATTGGCCATTAGGTTTAGTGTTTTGTTCATAAAAGGGTACTGAACTTGAAGCAGGCTAGTTATCAGAACCTGATGGTCAGCTATGCTCTTAATTAGGAGTGCATGTTCTTCAAAACTACAGTTCGTTCACATCTCAAATTTTAGTACAAATGCTGATTGTATTCAATTTAGTACTATAACAAGTTGGAACAGGACCAGGTGACTGACACATTTTCAGAGTACAACCTTGCAACCTCTTAACAGTCACTGTTTGCTATAAATCCATTTTATTTCACTTTTGTTGTTGGGTTAATATGCCCAACAACTGAACATTTTGACTTTTCTACTTGCAACTTTGGCAAAACTGGACTACAAAATTGCTGCAAACAAAAAATTGGAGGATTCACGAAATTGGTTAGCCTGAAGTCCACGCCCTTGTTTAGCAGTTCCACAGGAAATACTGTGAAGTAACAGACAAGAAAACCTAACAGGGAATAGAGAAAATTGAACAGAAATCTGTGGCACCAGGACAAAATGCATTTAAACTTCCTGCACTGCTAGATACTTAAATACACTAAAATGTATTTAAGGGCTAAAGTGGATTTTTCATGATATGCCTCTAAATATCTACTGCAGAAATGTGTCTGTGGTGGTTCATAATTATTTTGATGACATCAGGAAGGAAATTTTCCTTTTAACAGGAAGAAACCTCTGGCAAAACTAGGCTCAGTAAGGGGCTGCCATCTGCTGCAATGGGTTAGGGGTGAGGAGGTGATGTGTTGCAGTAGCTCATTTCTGCTTGTGTTTTCAGATGGCCAACATAATCTTTGCAGAACGTGAAAATGCAGGTCTCCATACACCTGCACTGAAGATGAGGCAGCGTCTTCAGTCTGCTCCAGGTATTTAAAAAAAAAAAGGCATGTTTGTTTTGTTTTTTTTTTTTTTTTTAAAAAAAAAAATCCGTAAAATTTCCCCCTATTTTTTTTTTTTTTTCCCCCCCCCCTCCCCCGGAACCTTTT
>VUQK01027149.1:0-14054 GCA_015106715.1 Bujurquina vittata
CCTATACAATTAGGGGCCGGAATGTTAGAGCCATAAACAAGGAATGCTTAGAGTCTATATTTTTGCAATATTTTTTGGTTATAATTTTGGTCACTTTCAGTAAGTAAAGTTAATGTCTGGTTAGGTTAGCTTTATTGTGAAATTTCGGTTTTATTTTGAAAGGCTTACTTCCTGTTAAGTCACATGTTATGCTAGAAAAAAACACAGTAGACGATAGAAGGATTGTATAAGCATGGAGCAACACAGTTTTTGACTGTGGTTACCGTGTTTGTTAGAAGGAAGAAAAGGAAATTACACCTGGTGATATTGGATCAAACTTTTTGTATTTGCCTTTTTTCTCTATAAAGATTTTTTCAGTTAAAATTCACGGTTTGCGCGCGTCCTTTACTTTTCTAAGAGTGCTTAAGGAATGACACAGATACTGGATCTGTTGCCATAACAGGGTGTTTTGTGAGTTTATGAAATTAAAAAGAATGAAATATTCCACCTACATAAGTATTCAGACCTTTCGCTATGAAACTTGCCATTGATTTCTGATGGATGCTACTTCTGTCAGATTATTGAGATACTTCTAAAGCTTGACTGGAGTCCACCTAGGATTAATTAAATCATCGATCCATACAACAATCCATTTTCTTAACCACTTATCCCACATAGGGTCTCGAGAGAGCTGGAGCCTATTCCAGCTGTCAAAAGGCAGAAGTCAGAGTAAACTTTCTCAAGTCCATCAGGCTAACTCAAGAATAATTAAATCAACTATACATGAAACATGTCTATGTAAGGGTCTTACAGTTGGTGATGTATGTCAGAATACAAACCAAGCCAAAGTTGAGGAAATTAACTATAGATCTTTGAATCAGGATTATTTCAAGGCACAGATCTGTGGAAGAACACAAGCATTTCTGCAGCATTGATCTGCGTGATCTGGCTGCCCAGCCACAGTAAATTATTTGGAACAAAAGACCTTGGTCAGACTGCAGTGTTTCTCACACATAATTTTGATGGACCACCCAAGTACAATTGGCAACTAATTTTAACATTTAGCATTTTTATTTATTTAATTTTTCCAATATGCCTTTACTGGTAAACAGTCCCCTTGCTTGTCTTTTCAAAGTTTAGTCTTTGCTAATTAACTAACTCTGACTCTTTCTGTCTTATTTTTACATATCAACATGCAGACCAAGGTGCCTTTGTGGCAGCCCTTGAAATCCCTTTGTGCCAGAGGCACTGTCTCTCTTGTCCCAGGCGCACTCCAGTTTCATAGTTGGATATGGTAGCCGTACTGCTGCTCTTGAAACCACCTGAAAGGTGAAGAGCTGCTCACTGAGGCTGCTGAGAAGGACATGGGTTTTACTTTCAGCACCTGTGGTCAGATAGTCAAGTAGGATTCTGTCCATGGGACTAGAAACCACTTAGAGGCTAAACTTATTTTTCACTGATTTATTTTTATTTTTCAGAGACAAACTACAGCGAAGCACGTTATGAAATCTATTATTTAATGATTATTTTGAGAAAAAGTGGGTGTGGTTACTTTGCTGTGCACACAGTTTCCATGAACACACACAGCCTAAAGCAAAGCATACCACCAAGAAAAGAGTTCCTTCCAGAAATTATGGACCTGAATTCCAGAGAACAATTAAGACATGTTAAAAAATCTTTACTGACTCTTGAATAATTCTGCCATAAAAATGGGTGAAACTAATATAATGGGATATTTGGGAAATCTTTTTTTTTTTAACAATTGTACTGACTAATCACAAAGGCTACATTTGCTTTGTCATTATCATGTATGCAGGTTTATTGGGAAAAACGAATCAAATGCGTTAAGATGAATCCATTTTAAGATGAGTCTTAAAACTCACAAAATTTCGAAAAGGGGGATTGAAGTCTCTCTGAACACACTGTAAAATAATTGATGCAAATCCTATTTTACAGTGGAAGGGGACCACCCAGCCCATGAAGCTAAACAAGCGTCCCTCCAATGGGCTGCTGAGACACATATTACAGCAGGTGTATAACCACTCAGTGACCGACCCAGAGAAGCTGAACAATTATGAGCCCTTCTCCCCTGAGGTGTATGGAGAGACCTCTTTCGACCTGGTGGCCCAGATTATTGATGAAATGGAAATGATGGAAGAGGACACCTTCGTTGACCTTGGCAGTGGTTAGTTTGCTGTTATTTTGAGGTGTTAAGGTTTCAAACAATAATTTCTGTTACACAAATCACATCTGCTCTGAACAGTGAAAAATAGTAAAAACACTTAAAGTACATCTCCATTGCTTAGTAATAGTATACCAGTAGTCTGTCTAGGGTTAGTCATATAAAAATGCATTTTGAAAAAATGAAAAATGTCTCAAGTTGTAGTAATCAGAACTGCAGCATAAAGTTTGGGAACTTCAGAGTGTTTGCATTTCAACGCATGAAAAATTTGTTTCCAATTTGCAGGAGTGGGGCAGGTGGTGCTGCAGGTTGCAGCAGCAACCAACTGTAAACACTACTATGGTGTAGAGAAAGCAGACATTCCAGCTACCTATGCAGAGGTAACTACATCATCTCACATAAGCAGAGGGTTGTTTCCAAAAGTAAAAATAAAATAAAAGCTGTATTCAGACCCACCAGCATCATGGTGAAAATCACTGCTTTCTGAGTAATTTTAATGAAATTCCAAAGATTACTCTAGACAGCTCTATAGTGGATGGTAGTCTACTGTAGTCTGCTCCGTATTGCCTCTGTTGAGCAGCCTTCAAATGTTTTTCTTTGTTAGTCTTTCATTTCCCTGTAGCACAACACCAAACATGTTATATAAACCCATTTCACACATGCATTACTTCCACTAAACTAAGTGGTACCTTTTGAGATTGCATACATCTGACGCCTAGGACCTTAAACAGTCTTTAAACTGCCAGCAACCCTATCATAAAGTCAGTGTAATGTCGGACTCAATTGATTTGTGGAAAAATGAGAATAGAGTAGGTAACAGTCTGGTGAACTGACAAGTGTGTAGTTGTGCTGTGTCCTGACTTCTGCATGCTTTGGTCAGCTCCTTCACCTTAACCAAATGGAATAATTCCATTAGTAATATAATGAGAACTCTGCTCTGTTTTCCTTGTAAGAAAAGACAATATCCCACCTAATTCTCCCAATATATTGTAGAGTTTATGCTGGGAAATGGCTATATTCATATCAATATCTTGTCTACACAGAAAGCATGCTACTGCAGTTCACAGTTGAATTTCTAAACTCAAGAAATTTCTCAAAGCTCAGTTTTAGCCATGTGTAAAATGCAGAGGGACATATTTTTTAATTTCTTTCTGCAAACACCTCTGCAGTACACATTTCCTGTGTAGCATGTGTTGTTTGAATATTTAAAAAGTTTACTTTTTGTTTTGAAATTAAGATTTATGTTCTTTCTTTCAGACCATGGATAAAGAGTTTAAAAAATGGATGAAATGGTATGGGAAGAAACATGGGGAGTACACAGTAAGTTGGCTCTTGAGTGACATGAGTCGTGCGCGCAAAGGAATAATTAAAAGGAATAATTTTAGGTGCTCTGAAGGTCCACAGGTGTTCAGGATTTTTGTCATAACCATACTATTTGTTTCAGCTGGAAAGAGGTGATTTTCTGTCTGAAGAGTGGAAAGAAAGAATCGCCAACACAAGGTGGTGTACGAAACCCAGTCACAGTGACCGCCCGAAAGACAAAATTTCCGTTTATATGTTTTGAAAATGAGGCCAATTATAATCCGCAGCTCTACAGTGTGGAAGCAGAAAATCGCCTCCATAACTGTTGCTTTTTAAAAATTCAATATATCCTTGGTAAATCCTGTTTAATGTGAATTGAACTGTGAAGTATTTCCTTTTGTCTGTTTTCCAGTATTATTTTTGTGAATAACTTTGCCTTTGGTCCAGAGGTAGATCACCAGCTGAAGGAGCGCTTTGCTAACATGAAGGAAGGTTAGTAATTTTTAGCTAACCACTAAACTAGTACCTGAGTCATGGGTTCCTCGTTTGTACTGTTACCACAGACGCAAATCCAAGGCTCTTACTTTTTTTTTGTGTTCACTTTTCCTTTAATCTCCACCATTTGCTTTGTGTTAATTTATTTTTAAAGCAATGTTAAATTGAGACACTTTATGAAGACTCTGGAGGGAGTTAAGCAGATAACAGGAAGCGCTTATAATGTTTTGTGACAGCAGTCCTTTTTTGTATATAAAATATCAAGATTTTGTATTTGTAGTGCTGAGAATCACAAGTTATTCAGCTGTTCTTATTGTTAAGCTAAGAATGGCTATTGGGTTGGCACTTTCTTTTTTGGACCTTTTGCCTTTATTCAATAGTGTAGCAGTGAAGAGCATACAGGAAGAGGGGGAGAGAGAGCAGGGGAAGGCATGCAAAGGGCTGCAGGTCAGACTTGAGACCCAAGCCACTGCATTAGCCATAGGGTATATGGACACTTGCTCACCCACAGAGTTAAACTGGTGCTAGGATAAACACTGTTAACATTGCTAAGCCACTTGGCTTTAGGTTTTAAATTGTAAATATTAAAATATGTTTAATGTGGGTATAGATATGGACAGTTGGAGTGATTGTGTATAATACCATGCTTCCTTCATGTAATGAGCTGAAAAGGCTAGTGTGTATACCAATTGTATAACCTCACTAATTTATCAGAATTAAATCAGTATTATTACTTTCTTTTTTTAATCTTTTTCCAGGAGGCAAAATTGTATCCTCCAAACCCTTTGCACCTTTAAACTTCAGAATCAACAGTAGAAACTTGAGTGGTAAGCAACAATTTATTGGACACACACACACATGGACACACACACACACACACACACACACACACACACGCACACTTTGTTACTTTGGCTTCCATCTCTTATTTATTCTCTCCTGCAGATATTGGCACAATTATGCGTGTGGTGGAGCTTTCTCCACTCAGGGGCTCTGTGTCCTGGACTGGAAAGCCGGTTTCCTACTACCTGCATACCATAGACCGCACCATAGTAAGCACTCACGCTTTTCTTTGTTTTTGTTGCTGTAGCACTTAATGATTAGAAGAGATCCCAAGTGCCAACACATGAAATCCTAACAGAGAAGATCTTGACAGCCCAATAAAAAAACTAATTGACTACTGAAGCAACACAAATAAATTATCCGTTAGAGACAAATTGTGACCTAAACTCAGGAGAAAAGCTGCCATAATAACAGCTGGTGTCATCTTAATGAGCAGTCTATCTCGAGAATAAGCAATCTGATGTTTCTCAGGCTAACACGTGCTTATTAGAAAACCATGACATATGTGTCATTCCAGTAATTGGTTAAAGTAATCCCTAGTTACCTGTTCAAATCCCAATGAGAAAACTGGCAGGCTGACTGTAAAATGCCCGTGATAGTCTCATTATGCAGATGTGTTTCTTGCCACCAGCTGATGTTGTTTGGCTTCCCTTTCTCACTCTTTATGATGCTTTATTAGGTGATGACATAAAGCATATTTTTGAACAGGGAACAGATTGTACTTTATTTGATGAGTTACTTTTTTCAAATCTGGCTGCAATCAAAACTGTGGAACAAACATACACTGTGATTGTTGTTAGAAACTTCTAAAATCTAATTTTTCTCATCTTTCAGCTTGAAAACTACTTTGCTAGTCTCAAAAATCCTAAACTCAGGGTAAGTCATGTTCTTCAGTGTATTGACAGTGTCCCTAACTTTACTACATTTTTTTTGCATCGGCCTAATACATTGATTCATCTTCTGTTAGGAGGAGCAAGAGGCAGCTAGAAGACGTCAGCAGAAGGATACTAAGGACAGTAAAAGCAATAGTACCACGCCCACAAAACCTAAAGAACCAAACAAGGTACAAGAATGAGAATCAGTTTCTGTAACCAGCATGAGCTTTTCAGTATTGTTAGATAGAACTCTATCCATGTTCCTTGTATGACTATTTTCACCTTGTGTTTGTCCTTGTGTATTAAAGCAGGATTCATGTGGTGAGGAGGAGCGTCCTAGCTTGGTAACTGTGGTCAAGCCCTCTGCCAAACCCAGAAGAACACGACTCCTGGCCAAAGGTCGCAAACTGAACAATAAGAAACGTGGTCGACCCAAGAAAGCCACCCCAGCTGCTGAGAAGAAAAACAAGAAGAATCAGAGCGCGTTGGATTTGCTGCACGCCAAGACCCTTTCTGCAGCACCCACTCAGGGTCAGAGTGCTAACACTAATCTAGTCTATATTACCTCCTAAATGGGACCTTTAGAATCAAATGGTACTAATGAAAATATTTTCGTGTATAGATCCATACCGACCACCTCAGAGTCCCTTCTACCAGCTACCTCCCAAGGTCCAGCACTATGCCTCTAGTCAACTGCTGCTGAGCCCAACCCCTCCTGGTTTGCAACAACTGCTAGGTAAGTTCATCAAGACACTGATTGTTTTATCTGTGATACTGAAAAATGTCATTGAGTTGCATGTGTCATACTAGATGTACAAATATTTAAACAGAATACAGTTTAATGGTTTAAGCAACAGTTTGGGTTTTTTTGGGGTGGGGGGTGTAACATGTAGGTATCAGTATGGACAGATGATCTGGGATGTGTGTTATGATTCTGAATAACTGATTAAAACTTTCATATGTGGCCATAAATTAAAGACTAAATAACAGTGAAATTCATTCTTCTGAAATTCATTCTCTACTCTTCTGAAATGTGTCTTGGCTGCTGGTGAAAATAGTCCTTGATGTGCTAAAATTTTGGATGAAATCCGTTTCAGTGCAGTAATTCACGTCATAAGCCATCCACTCAGAGCCACGACTCCGCCTCCACACACACCTCCATACAGAGGTGTTTTGGAAGTACAAAATATTCAGTTTTGAGAACTTGATTTTGTACTCAGATGGTAATTTTGTCAAAATAGTTCACAGTACTGCACTTTTGCAGAGTTTTGTAAGAGCTTTACCCACAACAGATTAACTGAGCTTCAAAGTTATGGCTGAAGGTGAATGTAGAGTTCCTAAAAGAAGCTCTGCTGTATATGTTTAAAAACATGTAGATATTGATATATTTTGTGCTTAAAATGATTTTAAGAAAAAATCCCGAGCTTTCATTTATTTATGTACATGCAACAATGAATATCTTTTGTTAAACTCTTTTCTCTTTTTGTCACCAACCTTAATCTTATTTTACAGACAATATCAAAATTCAATACCTCCAGTTTATGGCCTACATGAAGACTCCTCAGTACCGCTCCAACATGCAACAACTTTTAGACCAAGAGAAGGTAATTATTGTCACCACGGACATTGCAGAAAGAATTGTGCATGTGTCAGCAGCTAGTAAGGTAATCTTCCTGTATTGTATCTGCTCTCCACTCTGTAGCAAAAACACAGGGACCTTTCAGGACAGGCGGAGCAGCTCCATTTGGTTTGTCAGTCTCACAAAGAGAAGATCAAAGGTCTCTTTCAGACTAAACTGGATGAGGTAGGAAGTAATACTTTATTGCACCCATAAGATATAACAACCTTTTTTTAAAACTAGAAATCTCCAGAAAATGCTTCAATCAACCTTTTTCTTGTGCCGGTTGTCATTGTTCATTAGAAATTATGATTGCTTAACACTACAAAGCACAACATTTATATTAACAAATAGTGCAAATTAGCAAAAGGATAGGTTACCAGACAATCTTAAAACTGGCTCAATCCCCATTTGTATATGAGCAAGTTGCAGTGATGGCACTGCACTTAGAATGTAAAGTGCATTTCTAGATTACGCAGCAAGATAAGCTCTTTAGCCAGCAGAGGTCAGCAAAGACGGTGTTTTCACTTTTGCTTAATTGACTTGATTCTTTTTGGCATCATAGCTTTGTAGCTCATAAAAATCAAGTGTATTTTTATTTTGTGTGCTGAGCAGCTGGGAGTAAAAGCCCTGACTGTGGAGGACCTTCTTCAGGCTCAGAAGGAGATATCGGCCCACAATCGTCAGCTGAAGGAGCAAACGAAGCAGCTTGAGAGAGACATGGCCTTGCTCAGAGACCATAGCCTCCTACTGGTGAGGCTTCAGATCCTACTGCTGTTGCAACCTTCAGCCTGTTATCACAGCATCACACCTCTTCACACCTGTTATCATAGCTTCTGTTTGACTTTTATTTAATGCTGGATGAACAGGCTGGCAGTAGTATTGATGTGATTAGGGCATTGTCTATTTTCCCAAATAAATGTGAGTGAGTAACGGCAAGTGTGTGTGCTTGTAATTTTCCAGCTGAAGTCTCGATGCGAGGAGTTGAAGCTAGACTGGGGCTCTCTGTGTCTGGAGAGTTTGTTGAAAGAGAAACAAGCACTACGCAAACAGATCTCTGAGAAACAGAGACACTGCTTGGAGTTGCAGGTACATCTTGAGATTGTTGGGTCCATTTCCAGGTGCTGTGGTCTTGCTACCTCCCTTTTCTGTTATGCTCCCCTGTACCTCATGTTCTCTGGCTTCTTTTTACATCCTTCCACCCTTTTTCATCCACCCTGCTAGCTCTTCAGAATAAATTCCCTGTACTTTTCAAAAAGAGTGGTTGAACTATTGTGACAAACATTTTCCAACATTTTCATTGTTGTAGCTGTTTTCCTGTGTAATGGTTCCCCCTGGTGTCTGTTTGTAGATAAGCATTGTGGAGCTGGAGAAAAGTCAACGACAACAGGAGCTACTTCAGCTCAAATCCTATAGCCCTGGTGAAGGTTCCCCATATAGAAAGAACCTGGAGTCACGCTCTTCCACAGACATGGACACCTCTAAGCTTGGCCTGTCCTCAGCCCCAGTTCTCAATGGTGTTAGCCCAGAGCTTTCTATCAATGGCACTAGCTCACCTTGTTTTGACCGGGTTAACTTAAAGGGTGAGCTTCTTTCTCGTTACCTGCCCATCTCTCCAGACCATGAGTTGGGTGCCACCCCTGATGTCCGACAGAGGCAGCAAAGCTCCTCTCATGCTCTTCCTGACTACACGCGTTTTTCCCCCGCCAAGATTGCCTTGCGTAGGCACCTTAATCAGGATCCCACTGCCTCTGCTCATTTGAGAGCTCCAGGGCTGACCACACACAGGTTTGTTCCTAATAAAAACTTGCAGTTATTAACATTTTGATTTCTGCAGTTTTCAAATTGTCATAGTTTTGCTGATTACCTGATTTACCTGTTTTTTGTTTTGTTTAGGGAACTGGGTGGTGTTAACTCTCCACTTGGAGCCAAACAGAACTGCCCCTCTCCCAATGGATCTGATGCTCAGAATAATCCTAAAAGCTCTGAGAGGGTGAATTTTCATTTTTCTTTGTGTCATGTTCATTTATTTGCAAGCATATCTTCTTGGGTGTTTCACTCTTTCACTGCTGTAATTTTCCCATTTGTGCTGTGATACAGGGTGGTAAAGAGAGGAGTCCATCTGTTCAGGGTGACAACAGCATTACAAGCCTTCCTATTAGTATCCCACTGAGTACTGTTCACCCCAGTAAATTACCAGTCAGCATCCCACTGGCCAGTGTGGTTCTACCCAGCCGTGCTGAGAGACTGGTGAGTGTGCTCATGACTGTTCCTGTAGTGCACTACTGATGTACCTCTCTATTTGTAAAGACCCTGCTGTACAAAATGTATGTGAACATTTTGTTACGTTACATTTAGAGAGTAAGATGCATGTGCTAGGTTTTTGTCTAGTGATTTAATTTTTAATTATCAATTTCAAAATAAATCTAGGCATTTTTAGATTTTATACTGATTTATTCTTTGTTTTCATAATTTCAGAGAAGTACTCCAAGTCCCGTGTCTCAGACAGGCCAGACCAATGGTAAGGACTGACTAATTGTCTACACATATTTTTCACTTGTGATTTAATCAGGGTTTTGCCTGGCTCAGAGTCAGCCTTTTGCAGTGACTACGCATGACATAAGCATGATCACCACATACAATGAAGGCAACAATTCTGTGACTTAATTTCACGGAATAATATACATTTTCCAATTATTTCTGACCATTTCATAAACAAAACGTAATCAACAAAAAGCTGGTTAAAAGACTAATTTTATTACAGCTTTAGAAATGGGTGAGGATTTTCCTTTGGTGCTTATTAGAACATCTGGTGTCTGCGAAAAATTCCTCTGGGCAGGAAAAATCCTGATAATAATCGACTGCTGCTTATTGAAAGATAATTAAGTGCATTAGGGCTATTTTATATTGGCCAGATCATTCTGTGAAACCTAAATGAACTATCTTGTCTCTGTTTAGGGTATTCATCCAGCTCAGGGCTGATGAATGGAGGTCCCCACTTTGAGGACCACAATGGTGCTGCGTCACCTCCTCCACACAACAACACTTTAACAGGACCAGTGGGGCGAGGTGGTCCAATCCAGAGCCCTCCTCTTAGCACCGGAGGTGTGCTCCAATATGCCGATGGACCCCCGAGGATTGTTCCAGAAGATGGACCCGAAGGCCAGGGAGGTGAATCAGACACAGAACCCCAGGAAAGTGAACTCCGAAGGAGAATCTTTTTCTCCTCTTCCTCCTCTTCCTCCTCGTCTTCCTCATCGTCAGGCAGCGGAGGCAGCGTGGCTGGAGGATCACGCCTCCACCATCACACCGGCAACTCAGCCAAACAGGGATACCACAGTAACCATGGAAACCACCACCACCAATCCCCCAGCATACAGCACACTCACACACCCACACATACGTCATCAACGCACTCCTGTCACAGCTCTCAAGAGGGACGCAAGCGGGGGAGAAGGAAACGCAGCTCTGCAATTGCTGTTATGGCCAGTGGATCCCCAAAGAGAAGATCCTTCTCTGGCCTTAGCTCCAGCAACCACTCCTCAGGATCGCCACTCAACATTAACTCCATGGTGAGCATTGCAGATGAAAGGTGGCAAGAGCCATTGTGATATATTAATTCTAAAGGTCCCAGCATATACGAGATTCTATTAAGTTTCATTAAAAATATTGTACTATTATCAGCAGTAATTTTATCAGTTATAGTCAATATTATAAGCAGGCGTAAAGGCTCCTACACAGTGCAAATTCAGGAATCTTTTATGTTTATTATGGGCCACACTTTGTGACATGGAACTAATAATCTTGGAAAGGACATCAGCTTTAGTGCGTATAGATTATACAATGGTAATGGCTGCTAAATCTGGGTCAAGAGCAACCTTCTGCTTCTACAACTTAACCAGAAATTTAGCTTGCAGCTGTTCTGTTTTTGTTTTTGTTTTTTATAGGTGTCACTAATTCAACCAGCGTCACTGTAAACTGTAATTATTTTTCCCCAACAGGTGAATAACATCAACCAACCTCTGGAGATCTCTGCCATCTCTTCTCCAGAACAATCAAGCCGCAGCCCCATTGGGCCTGACCTAGACCAGCCTCCCATCTTGAAGAGAGAGCGCCCCCTGGAGATGAATGGCACTGGCCGATATTCCACAGCACCCAGCTCTGATGATGAGGACTCGGGATATCCAGTTGACAGTTCCAGTTCTCGGTAGGCAATTTTCATTTTCCTGAAGTCATTTAAGGACTTTTTTAACCATATGATCATATGGTTAAACCATATAACCATATGATCAGTTTCAGCATTTTTTGTTGATTAGATTCAGCATTTTTTGTTGATTTCATTATTTTTTCAGATGTTGTAATGTAATAATTGCAGCGTTGGTTATGTTGTAGATTTTTATAGCTTACTTGTTGCTGTGTTTATTTGGATTTGAATATTATTGTTCTTTCTCTGCAGAATTGAAAGAAAAATAGCCACTATATCCTTGGAGAGCAGAGATGGACCTGGTAGACTCGGAGACAGTGAACGAGGTAAAAATAAATAAATGAAGATTTTAAAAAAATTATCTCGCCTTCCTGCTAAATGATAATGCTTCTCTCCCCGCCTTTAGGCAGAAAATCTGGAAGCAGTAGTGGTAACAGTACAGGCAGTGAGGCCTCCTCTTCTTCCTCCTTGTCATCTACCAGCAAATGGAAATCTACCTTTTCACCCATTTCCGATCCCAAACAACCCAACTCCGACCTGAGGCAGGGGGGCTCTCCATTTGGCATTGGAGGTTCAGGTCGGGGCACAGACTCAGATTCTGACCACAAACAACAGCAGGTGAGGAAAGGGAGTGATGGGGAGTCCAGCTATATCCCCTCAAACCCTTTCCTCAGTCAGGAGGGAAGTAACAGGGCTGGAAGCAGCAGTGCTGGTGGTGCCCAGGGAGGAAGTGGTTCAGATCAGCGCCAGACCCTCCAGAAGCAGAAGGCTTCTCGTGACTGGGAGCTAAAGAACAGCAGCAGTCTGGCCAGTCAGAACCTGTTCATTTCTGCTGCTGCCAGCAGTGGTGGGGGCATTCTTAGTGGGAAGGTGGGAGGCAGTCCTGTAGCAGTTTCCTCAACCACTGGGTCATCTGTGGGGCCATACCTGGGGCCTCAGTTCCCACTTGGAGGAACCTCAGTCTTGCAGACTTTGTTTGGGGCCCAGACGGGTGGATCAACGGTGAGTGGGACCCCTCGGCTTGTCAACGGACACTCTGCCCTAGGAAGCTTCTCCAGTGCTGGGTTGGCAGGGGGAGCAGCTGGAGGTGAGCATTACTAATTAAGAACTGATTTTTATCTAGGGATTAGTGAACACTCATAGGGAGGTCTTAGTCTTATTCTGGGGTCATCTTGATATCGAATAGCGAGAGTACGAGAGAATGAGCCAGGTAAGTCTTCTTGACTTACTCGCTGTGCTGCCTGGCTTTGAAATGGACTGGCTGCTTGAGTGATGCAGTTGGAGACACCCTTGGAAAATGTTATATTTTTTAACAAAATCTACAAAATTGTCATTGAAATCATTAATAACACTGAGTATGGTTGTTTGACCATATGATTTCATGCAGGCCACATTGTTGGTTTTATCATTTTCCCTGGGTGTATGTGTTAGTAAGTCAGAGTCAATTCACTTCTAAATAAAAATGAGAAAATAAAGCAGTTGTGTTATGAGGAAAAGAAAAAAAGGTTTTCTGCAGCAGTAAATTGGCTGCACTGATTTGGCTCAGTTTACTACATTTATAGTGGACTGACTCTGTTTGCTTTGTGTGTGCTTGTCTGAGACTTGCTTGGCGCTTTGCACAAACTGGCTCAGCCCTTGCTTCCCTTTTTGTCGCCCCCCCCCCCCCGCTCTTTTTGCCACTGCTCTCTCTTGTCTCCACTCTCTCGTCCTCCTCCTCCCTCCATTTCTGCTGTATGATTTGCAGGTATATTTCACCACGTGGTTCCCTCAGTGTCCTCCCATCAGTTTGGGGCAACGCTCCCAACCTCAGGAGGCCTCAACTCTCTGCTCAGTCTCTCCTCCTCTTCCTCTACCTCCTCCCAAACCCAGCAACACACTACTCCCCAACCAGCCTCCACGCGCCTGACGTCCGTGTCCTCACCACTCCCCCTCTCTTTATCCCAGGCCCAGCATAGCCGCACACAGTCGGTTCTGTATAGCCCCTCTCCTCCCACACTCTCCCTGCCCCCTCCACCACCCCTGCATAGTGTCCCCTCCTCCTCAGCATCCACGCACTCTGACACCCCAGCATCCTTGCGTCTGTCTCACTCCTCTCTTCACCACCAGAGAGCACAATCATCCCTCTCCATCTCATCCTCTACCTCTGCTGCTTCTGTCTCTTCTGCTGCCGCTGCATCTGCGTCCCTCTCTTCTTCTCTATCAGCCTCCTCCTCGTCTCGTCCATTTGCAGTGCACTACTCCCCTCGTCTGCCCCCTCCACCACCAACCAGCAGTTCTGGTGGTGTTGGGAGCATGTGGAGGACTCAGAGCATGCATGGTACCTACACCACCTCCCAGCTCCCGGGCTCCCGACCTAGATAGGGTTTGGGGGTGAGGGAAAGGGGAGAGGAGAGGGGAAGGGCGGAGAACAATCTGAGGGTGGATAGAGGGTGAGAGGAAGGCTTGTAGGGAGTGAGAGAAACAGGAAACCTGTTTTCCATGTTCTTCTACAAGCTGTTTTTCTGGTTGAACAAGGTAAGAGAACTGGGCTTTAGATTTAAAGTAAAGGCTTTGATT
>VUQK01027150.1:0-10268 GCA_015106715.1 Bujurquina vittata
TTGGAGTGGCCTAGCCAAAGTCCTGACCTGAATCCTATTGAGATGTTGTGGTATGACCTTAAAGAGGCCGTTCATGCTGGAAAACCCTCTAATGTAACTGAATTAGGACAATTCTGCAAAGATGAGTGGGCCAAAATTCCTCCAGAACGCTGTAAAAGCCTCTTTGCAAGTTATCGCAAACGCTTGGTTGCAGTTGTAGCTGCTAAGGGTGGCCCAACCCGTTATTAGGTTTAGGGGGCAATCACTTTTTCACACAGGGCCATGGTGGTTTGGATTTTTTTTCACCTTTACTACTACACGCCTTCATTTACAACTTGCATTTTGTGTTTACTTGTGTTGTCCTTGACTATTGTTTAAATTGGTTTGATGTTCCGAAACCCTTAAGTGTGACAAACATGCCAAAAAGCAGGAAATGAGGAAGGGGGCAAACACTTTTTCACACCACTGTATATTAAAATAATTGTGGACAATCATTAATGTATCCCTCTTATTTGCATACTGAATCAAAAACTGAAAAAAATGAAATACAGAAATAAACAGGTTAACTGCATATATGTGTAAAACAAAAGAGAAATAAATTGAAATGAAAAAATAAAATCATAAATATAATATAATATAAATCAATATATTTTATATTATATTACTCCATAAAATTGAACTGGAGCCTGAAAGCTAACACGTTATCAGACAAGCTAGAGAAGCACTTGGACCTAAAACCTGCTTTGTAGGAGAGCTGGATGTGAACCAGAGGCACCAAGAGCCTTTAATGAGGCGATAGTGCCATGGTAGCAGTCCTACATGTAAAAATGGAAGATGTAAGCAGGGTCCAGATGATGCTGATGGGCTGTATAAAACAAAATAATTTTCCCAGACTTTTATAATGACTTACATTCAACCTAATTTTAACCATGAATTCCTGTTTTTCTGTTAGTCAAAAGTGTAACGAACATTTAATGGTACACAACTATCAAGGCTAAAAATCTGAATAGATTTGGTACAAAATGAGCATTTAGGAGACCTTGAGGTCCCAAATAGCTGTTGTTTCACTGACATTTGAATGGTTTTGTATTTGGTTGTTAAAGAAGTCTGTCTGTGAATGACTCGGCAAAGGTTGTGCACCCATAGTCATGTACATGTAGATAATGAGCCCCAAAGTGATTTCCATTGCCTAATCAAGGCTGACTATATTAGCACGTAGGTACACACACTTTCATCTGTACGCAAGCACTTTTATTCTAACTCAGACACTTCAACACACAAGTCAAAGGAGCCAGGGATTGAACCACCAACAGTTCGATGACCTGCTCTGTCAGTTGAGGCACAGACACCCACAGGGGGTTATATCAAGCGTCTTTTGTGTTGAAAAATGATTTAGTCCATTGAAAATTGATTTAATATAAAAGATAAATCTAACACTGAAGCTAATAAACAAAACCATTTTCAATCAAATAGAAATTAACTACAAATCAAAACGAAGCCACTTTTTGAAATGGCTTTTGGGCACTGGCACCAGTCTTTAGTGGTGGCATTGTTTGATATTCAGGATCATGTCCTACTCTGAGCTCTCTGAATTTGGGCCAATGTTAACTGACACTATTGTGCCTGCTGACGCAGATGAACTGCAAGCTGTGAGTGTGAAAACTGAGTAGGTTGGTGGCACCTGATTTTGTTTTCTAGTAGCATTACTAAATTATTTTGTGACACATGAACATTTAACCAAGCTGGCATACTCTAACATAACAGGACAGAAGATTAAGTTATGTTTATGTGTGGGACTCAGAAGGGTTTTTATTAAAGTAGAAAAGTTGAGCAACACAGATTTTTGATTTTCCTCTTCCCTTGCAGACAAAAATATTTTTCTTTTTTCTGTCATCTCCATCCTTTACCCTTCATGCCAGCACTTTACCACTCGTTCATCCATCCTGCCCATTGTCTGTCTTCCTCATTCTCTCCTCCTCAATGTTGAATTTCTCTGATATGAATGAACATTAGGAGGGTGACTGACATGGTCCTCTCACACTGGCATAGGACAGTGTGTGAGGAAGTGTGGGTTCATTTGCATTTAATAATTTGGCAGTAAATTCATTGTGTATTTGCTGTTTTGGTTCTGAGTTTAATAGGCAGTTTGTGCACTTTTGATACAGCGGCACCACCTAGTGGACACAGATATAGATGTGATTTGCACAAACCCTCTGCAGAGACACAGTGCTAGTGGATGCCAGAAGAGGGACGTAACAAAGTACAGGTATCTGTCTTTACTTGAGTATTTATTTTTCTTACAACCCTTTTTCTTTTTGTGCCTACATCTTTACACAAATATCTGTATATTCTGCTCCTTGCATTTTCAGAACAGGCTCATTGCTTTTTTAACTTCACATCACTGTCCCTTCAAACGTCAAATCAATCTGAGCCTAAACAGAGGGAACAATAACACATAAAAGCTAATCTTTGTGATGTTTTATACAAAAGGATGAAAGAGGCAAACACATATCATTTATGCACCGTTTATAGAGCTAAACTAAGGGGTTACCGAGTGCAGATGTATGTAAGTTGTTTCAGCATCTGGTTAGCGCTGCTGAAGAGGAGCCAGCATAAACAGCTCAACAAATACGAGCAAACACACAAACTGTTTGTGTGCAGTTTGTCACAGTGAGTCTGCTAGCTGAAGGTCCAGCTGCTGCACTTCCAGGGAGAAAAAGAGTGAGAGAAGTTCTCTCAGAGATGGTGAAAGATATAAGAACAGGACAGGAGAGGAGGAAGAGATGTTATATTTAAAGGTAAGCACTGCTCAGTGACATCTGATAAACTGCAAATTTAAGCTAACATTTAACATCCTCATTTTTAAATCTGACAGGAGATCTTTAGGTGATGTGAAGTTGGGTTTTCATAGTGTGAAACATCCTGCAAAACACACTAGCTCTACTGACGTATTATTCAAACGCTCTGCAGTTTAGTGCAGGATAAACAGGTCAGTTTGCTGTACTGTGGTGAATTTACGGTAAAGCTCTGACTGGTGCACAGCGGCTGTGCTGTTTATGGTCAGCATAAGGTTACGTCAAGTGAAGCAGAGATGAGTTTGGATTTATGCCAATGATGCTTAGATTCATTCACAGAGTCCAGCCTTTATATCAACGGGATTGGGTTAGTATAAATACAGAATAAACAGTATGCGGCAGTAAGCTTTGCACAAAAATATAAAGTAAAAGCGATTTCTACTTTCTTACTTTGAGTAAATTTCAGAGCCTGTCCTTTTTCACTTTTACTGAGTAAAGAAGCTGATATAGTATTTCCGCTCATACTGGAGTATTTTTTTTTAACAGAAAACACACTTTCTTCAGACAAATGCCATTTGAAATAAAGGTGTGAAATTTCCATTTATGTCCTACAGCTCAACAGGGTTCAGTTCATTCTGGACTATCTTGAGAGCGCCCCCTGCGGAACAGGTGCTCACAAAGATTTCTTGCTTACACATTGACCTATTTATCTAAAACTTAAGCCATGTTTCATATGAGCAGCCACCACCGGAACAGCAAATATATGGCAGAAAATAAAGAAAATCAGAGTAGGTCCTTTGAGAATTTTTAATTTAATTTGGAAGTGTTAAAACAAAACTTAAGACAATTAATATTATTTTACAGCTTATGAAATAAAATAAAATTAACTTGTTCCTTTATTAAGCCCACTTAATTTACTTTATAGTATTTTATAACCGAAGAAATTCCATCACCTCTTAAGATTTGCTGAATAATAATAAATCTCCAGCCTCTGTGGGCCACTGAATCCCTGAAACGTGCAAAGTAAATCACATCATTTTATAAGACTCTCAGTCAGTAAATGACTTGTGGCCTGCAGGATGAGCAGGAAACAGGCTGGGCTCTAGTGGCCCAGTTTCTTCTAACGCACAGACAGGAGCACTGAGTCCGTCTCTAGAATTGAATCTAAGACCTTTTTAGTTTAAAAACAGGCAGGTTTGTGAACGCCACTGTCACGCAAACCTGACTCAGCAAAAATGAGCCAATAGTTTGTTGGCAGTTAAGGAGAAAGGCTGTAAAACTGACAAACCACAGCTCAGGCACATATTAAATCACCATAGATCAATAAAGGTAATTCTATAATTAGGTAGACTGAACAGCTGGAGGCTGTTTGATCTCATCTGCCTCCTCCACCTGCGTCTCAGGGTTTTTATCCTCGGTATTGCCTGACTCCTCCTGCTGACTTTTACCCCAATGCTTTTTGAAGTATTTATTGATCCGCTCCAGGATGTCAATGGAGTGGTTGATAACCAGGGCCAGCCAGGCCAGGCCAAAGAAGATCCACGAGGCCATGAGGACGCTATACCAATCTGGGTAATCTTTGTCTGGATTACTATCTGTCAAGAAAAGAAAATCCAGTGTGAGGTCAAGTTGCGCCACAGGTGCAATCGTAATGCAATCATGTATAAAACGTGGTTCATTTTTTCCCCAAAGTTCTCCTTGGACCTTCCTGTCTGAACTCTTCCTCGAAAACAAACATGCCTTTAACTTGAGCTTGCTTCTGAGTAAGAGAATCAACTTGCATAGAGGCAAATTTGGTGAGCAGGGTGGACGGTGAGAAAGACTGTGCCGGCTGAGTTTGTATGGGAATGGGAGGCAGAGCCCTCAGCCGCAGTATTCAGCCGGTTCCCTCTCCTGTGGAACCAGCTCCCAGTTTGGAATCGACAGACAGACATCCTCTCTAGTTCTGAGATCAAAACCTTCCTGTTCAATAAAACTTATAGTTATTGCAGGATTAGGTGACCCTGAACCATACCTCAGTTGGCTGCTGCACCTCCTCGAGATGCAGCCTGGTTCATAAACCTACCTGATTCATTTTGAATTCCTAAATTCAAATGAGTAGTTTCATTGCCCAAACTTATTTTTGACTTCATCCGGTTCATGTCTATTTTTTTAATGTCTCCTTTACTCTGCATAAGTATTAATTTTACTAAATAAAGCACAGTCCTGACACCGGTTGTAATCAGTCATTCTTTTGTAGCTTTACCTGCCACAAAATCTCCAAAGCCGATGGTGCTGAGAGTGATGAAGCAGTAGTAGATGGCCTGTGAGTAGGTCCAGCCCTCTTGCTGCTGGAACACAATCATGGGCGTGATGAAGAAAAAAACCACTCCACAGATGTAACACACAAGGTGGATGGAAAAACGGGTACATGTCTGCAGTAAGATAATGGAGGGAGAAGCAATGTTAGTCATCCTCCAAAGAATAATCTCTCCGTTTTGAAAAAGTCAAAGACCAGGGCATCCTTACTTTTCCCGTTGTCTTTCTCTCGAGGAAGTCGGAGACGTTCCTCTCTATGAGTAGCATATACTTGCCCACTCTGTTGAGAATCACAATGTTGAGTGGTATACCGAAGAGTGCGAAGAAGACGCAGAAGATCTGGCCACCTGTAGTGACGGGACTCATGTTCCCATAACCTGCAAAACGATGCATTGTTAGTGTGGTGGAAAGAGAACGGTGCTCTGGAGGAGTGTACTAAATCAAGTTAAAGCATCAGGTCTTTAAATCATTATCCATGAAACTTTATCAATTTTTAAGCAAGCTGCAAATCTGTCCCGAGGAAATTGTTTATTTAACACTAGTTTTAAAAAGCTGTCCAGAGCAGCTCAGAAACTGTACAAGAGGCCAACATTATCTTTTTTTTGAAAAAAAAAAATCCCCTACTTTTGTCATGGCTGTGTGGCAGTAAGGATAGGACCCCAAAATGCAGACTCGTAGAACAGAACTGAACTTAAATGTGGTTTATTTGAAAAGTGACAGGAAATAATGAACACAGCCAAAGTGGAGCTGGTCGGGTGCCAGAACTAAAAATACAAAGCTAAGGAGCAGGGAAACACATAGCGTGGTTAAACATTGATGACAACATGACAAAGGACCAGAGAAGATATACACAGGGGATAAGGAGGGAGGTGGAGAGAACAGCTGTGGGAAGTGATGACAGATGAGATCAGGAAGCAAAACTAAACGCAGAACCCAGAGACAAGGGCAGTGTCCACATTCAGGGGCTGCATCCTTCGAAGGCTGCAATTGTAGGCCGATTACATCACAGCAAGGCAACGAGGGCCGTTCAAATTCGAAAGCTCCTCCAAATATGTCCTTCTTCTCCTCGGATTTGAAGGATGGGTGTATCCTTTGTTTCCCACCACATCCCATGATTCATTGCACAACAAAACTCAAATGTGCCAACGGTGGAGGAGAGCAGCCAAAACGAAATATGACACTCTCAGGTGAGAATGTAAGCATGTGAACCCAATATCTTCTAGATTTATCAAGAGATCCTTAATTGGAAAAGCGCTCCACTGATTTCAGAGATGCCCGTTCCCGCTGCTCTAACAGCAGCTCGTCTGCCCAGCTGTCAGCTGAGGCTCGCCATGATCCCGGCACATCCTTTTCAAACTCCTTTTCAAGGCTGGCTTGCACCGCTGAGTGGAAGTTAAACACAGATATAATTCACCCAGATGATCTCTAACGGCTCACGTGTGGTTTGTTTGTTTTATTTGTTTCTGAGCACATCGGTTTGGCTGAGATTAAAGTTAAGCTTCAGTATAATTTGGAAATGAATCATTCACTCAGCTTTATTCCTTGATGTAGAAATATGTCACACTTTTTTAAACAGCTTATTTTCAGTTAAAACTGACATTAAATAAACCGGCAACTTAAAAAACAAGCAAAAGTTTGACAGGAGCTATGCTGAGGTAAGGGTGGGTGACGCACATTTGAAGGCTAGATCCTCCAATTTCACTCATTTCCGGCCTTCGCGCTCTACGTGGATGCAGACCCTGAATTTGGACACGGCTAAGGACTGACAAAGTAAAACAGGGAACACTACTGAGACAGAGACGCAGATGTGACACAACACTGGGAATAAAACTGAATACAAACCAAACGAGGCAAGAGACAAAGACACAGAGGGACAAAACAGGCACTGGAACACGAATGCGGGGAAGACAAGGTGAACACAAGGGAAACAGGAAGTCAACATAAAATATAACTAATAACAGGACTGAAAATTTATAAGGAACTGAGAATAAAAGCTACAGAGAAACACAGCAGAAGAATTTATGATGACAGAAGCTAAAAGAACAAAACACAAAACGCTGGGCAAAAAGCTCAGGACCATGACAATTTTTGAGCTGCACGGCTTTCCATACAAACCTTGTATCATCAAATTACAATATAAGAATCACCAGAGTAATATTTATTTTGATGAATTTTATGAAGAAATTACTGTTGGGTTTCTGGCCCAAAGCAATCCACAGGATCAGGTCATTTTTTTAGTGCTGGCCAAGTTATATTCAGCTTGGTGATAACGGGGCATGATTGAAAATCTGCTGGGTTGTTGTGTTCTTTCCCGCATCGCTGACCTATAGTCGTGACCACAGTCGCAGCAAACACAGCTGAGCTGGTGAATTTCCAGAAGCCGTCCGCAGTGTTGTTGCCTTTTATACTCAGGCCCAACTTCGATGCTTCTTGAACAACCTGAACAATAATAAAAAACACATTTTTATGTTAGTTTTCACTAGTTCTTGACATAAAACAAAACTATTTTCCATCAGATCCTATGACTCACAGTTATGTAACTCCTTTGCATACTGCTCCAACGTTTTTAAGAGCTACTGGAAGACACTGGGGGATGTGACCTTGCTTTCTAACAGTTTATCAGCTGCAATGCATTTGTTTTTCTGAAGTTGTGACACAAAAGCACCTTTGAAACTGAGCTTAAAACATACTTTGACACAGAAGGCAGCAGAAGGTCAAATCAAAACAGGAAAAAAAGTCAAAATTAAGGTAAAGTTATCACAGCGTTATCGCAAGGAAAATGGATGCAAAATGCAATATGTGTATGTATATTTAAATGATGAATAGCAACAGAGGAATAAAAACAATGGCAACAAAAAATAAACGTGAAACACGCCACCTTTACAGCCTCTTTGGATTTGCTTTGACACAATGCAAATCCAAACAGCTCCTGTCACCGTCTTACATCAGCAGAACGCTTCAGCGTGATTATCATTCCTGCTCCTACAAACATTCATATTCTAAATGTAGTTTATGGGTTTCCTGGGAAAACGTGTGTTAAATTTAAAGCTGATTAAATCAAGTCGGGCTCATTTTCACCTCTTTTTTCCCGTTACTGCTGCCAGTCAGTTCAATAATTTACTGAAGATATAAAACACTGACGGGCTAAACATCCTAAACATATTTTAAATGTACCTTTTGTAATTACCCTCTTCAAAATCGGAGAGTAAAACCTTCACCACCAGGGGGCAGCGTATTATCTGTGCGTGCACAATCTGATGGTACAAAATTGCTTTTGTAAGAAATGACTTTGAGTTATGTCGATATCTCTTCAACACCACAGGTAGAAGTTTTGGAGATAAAGCCTAACACGTTTAGTCAGTCTTAGAAAGTTTTAGACTATTTAAAAACAGGGATTTATATTTATTTCTTGCTTGGTTGTGATTCAGATCAAAACTTTTGCAAGTGGAGCAGCATTGACTTTCTTATAAGGACCTTTTTAATAGCTCTATTTGCATTTATTCAATTCAGTTTTTTTTAATATAGCATCAAATCACAACAGTCACCTCAAGGCGTTCATCAGAACTGTACACTTTCCCTTAAATATAACAGATATTGTAGCATGCTTTGACGTATGTCTGAGTGGTGGCAGTGTAGTTATAAGTGGAAAATTACTTTAACAAAAAAATAGTAGAAGTAGAACATTTTTAGTGTAAATTCATGGTGCACCAGTCAGTTTAAAAAATATTTATGACTTCCCATCAGCAGCTTCAGGGGGAGGCACAGAGAGGTCTTCTGAAGCACTAAAACACAAGATTCACATAAATAAATCAATAAATGTGCCACATTTCAGTGTCTCACCTGAGCAACAGCCACCAGGGCTTCTTGGTTGAGACAGGTGTATGTTGTAAGCAGTCTTTCTTTGTTGTTCAGCACCGCGCTGAGGTCCTTCCTACCAAAATCTCCCTCCAACTTCCAGAAAACCAGCCCACCAATCAATACATAGGCAACATAAACCACGCCGAGCAGAAGGATGAAGGGCACCCGCGCCAGGCTCAACATTTCCTTTATTCCCATCTTGGCTGCAAGCGTCTCAGCCTCTGCAGCCGGGGACAGGCAGTACTGAGGCTTTACCTGCTTTGGGCTTCTCCTGCTGCATTGCAGGCAAATGAACCTCCACCCGTGCTACAGTTCCAATCACACGAGGCCTGACATGCAAATCCAGAACAACAAAATAAGATGAAGCACGTCTAAGAAGGCAAAATCTTAGCATTTGAGGCGTGGAGTTTGTCAGGTCTTCTTGGTTTAAGATAGAGATAATGACACAAATGTGATAGGCATAGGTTGTGTGCTTGCAGTTAATTGTATGCAACAAAGTCTATTCAAAGGCACTCAATTTGTTTTTTGTTTTCTTGGTACATTCCACCCCATGTTTTCAGAGTACACAAATTTAACCAAGATACACTAGCAGAAAACAAATAGATGATTTAAGATCTTACTTATTTTAGAAATTGTAAACATTAGCTCTTTGGGTCTCGAAATGGAAAAACATGACAAAACCTGCAGTTCCTCTAATGGCCACTTGAGGCTGGCTCCAAATGTGAATCAGTCACCATAGAAATAAACATGTTTACAGCCTGATACAAGACCACTTTTGATCTCTAAAGTTAAACGAATTCTTTTGTAACGCTCTTGGTAAAATTGTATCATCTTTGACTGACAGTTGGATGATGAGGCGGCAGCTGTAGCTGCTGCCTGTCTGCTAGCCTTCCCCTCGGCTAATTGGATCTCCCAACAGTGTTTTTACTGTTGGAGCCTTTTCTCAATAAGAGCCTGTGATATTAATATCAGCACATAAACTGTGTGCCGGGAGCTCCGTGGCCTGGGTTTCTATGGCGGAGCAGCACCCTCTCACCTGCTGCCATGTAGTGGGTGGTAGGCACATGACTTTATTAATATCCAGTTTTCAGTTATGGTTCATCAGATTAATCCTGGAATGAAAACAGAGACTCGGTGCTCATAAGCTGCCATTTATTCACATGTACCAAACGCAATCATTGAAATGAGCTCATAGTTTCCTGTGTTTGACGAGATCTTCTCCTCATTATGGTTACTGAATGATTGAAAACACGTGTTTATGTAACTTTTTATTAAAAATGGGGATCTTTTTTTCAGCAGTGGCCTGACCGATTGGTTGTGTATTTTCTTACCGGTTAT
>VUQK01027152.1:0-11774 GCA_015106715.1 Bujurquina vittata
GACCCAAAGTGTATTTGTAATGTTTGTTATCTTAACTTTGCTAACTGCAAATGTCTCTCGAAACCATGTCTGAAAAATGTTGTTTATTGAACAGTTTCTGATGTATAAACTGCAAATAACACATTATTTTACCCCTAATCCTAATCCAGCAATCCTCTTAGCTATGGTGGTAAAATGGTGTGCTTCATTTGAAGTCAAAATTCTGAATTTCTGAGTGTGAGGTCAGATTTTTCAACTGGAACGCCCCCTCAGAAAATCAGAGCACCAACCCTGGCTTCACAATCCAAGATGGCGGCAATGCACTGTAAACAGTAATAAAACTGTCAAACTGTGCTGCTACTGTTGTGTATCTGTGACTCGCTAAATAAGCCATACACAGAGCACTGACCAGGCTGAACCCATGAATGTGCTGTTTTAAGTGCAAAAAACACACATGCCTACACTTTGCAACAGTGGAAAGGAAAAACCCTTTTGACACAAAGAAACCAACATATGCAGGCTCAGGGAGGGGCAGCTACCCTCTTTGCATTGTTACTAAAGGTATTTGGGCACGCTCCCTTTGTCACAGGGAGCTGCCACAGCGGGTAGCTCTGCATGTTTGATTTGGCAGAATTTGGCACCGGATGCCCTTCCTAACACAACCCCAAAGTGGATTTGTATCCCCAACTGGAATTGAACCAACAACCTTTTGCTGTCCAAGAACCTGTGTAAACCACTACAATAAGGAGCCACTCTATTTGCACTGTTACAAAAAAAACAAAAAAAACCCCAACCATTTAAAGAACGGGCATCTTCAAGTTAAAAGTTCAAAGAAAATTTAAAAAAACCTGATAAATTAAATCTGCTGTTTTTGCATGTTAATCTAGAAGTTTGAAATTTGAGAAAACATAAAATATATATATAAAAAAAGAAAGAAAATACTGGACTTTAGCCAGGTTTTCGCATGCTGTGTTACATATATTGACAATCTCCCCTTCTGCTCCAGAGTTAAGGCCAGAAAAACATTTTTGCAAAATATTATGATGATGCAGTGAATTTAACAACTGCCCTTTTTTCATCATTATATCAGATCATCATTGCATCAGTACGTAAGACAGTGTGCCTAAGTTCTGCTGTAACAAAAGCGTAAAATTTTCTATCCCCGCTGTTCCATACCACTCCCTGCTCGCTGGTCTATGCAGCTACATTTTCATCTGCTTGTTCTTTAACTGCAGCAACACAGTGGGGCTAACCAAAGGTAAAGCTGGTGTAGAGATCAGCGCAACAAGTGGAAAGAATAAAATAGTCAGATCAGAATCTGAGCTGCAAAAATATCTGTAAAAATATCTAATAAAAAATTGTGTGCAAGTGGCAATCAGAACCACACATAAAAAAAAAATTGCCTTCACTTAATGTTCTTTCTGCTTTAATGGGTGGCCACTGTAGTGTATAGTTTGATCACTGGTACTTAAATACTTCAACAGCAGGACAGTAAGAGTGTGTGACAGGAAGTTGAGAACTCGCAGCAGAAATATGCCTCTCTGGTATACAGATCCTGGGTGGCCTTGATTAATCCTGGGACAAGTGATGGCAGTGGATGGAAACAGAGACAGAGGTGGAGTGAAAATCAGCAGGCTAGGTGAGTCATAATAATCCTCGATGGCTGCTAACAAAAGAGAATCCGCAAGTACAGACAAGGAAGCGACACACTGACACACACAATACCTCAGCGAGGCAATCAATCCACACCTAATCTGCTCACCTCTTATATTTGTCACGCATCAACTCGCTGAAATGCCACAATAAAGCTTCAAACGGGCAAGAAAATGGTATTATAATGAAGCAAGCTGACACCACTGCAAAATGAGACACGTCTTTTAATGCTTTGCCAGAAGACCCAAGGTTATATTATTCCACCATTCCTACACAATGACTGTCTGTCTGAGCGGTCGTTCACTGTCACCTACCCCCACAAGGCTAGGCTTTATGGTCTCAGTGTTTGTGTGTGTGTGTGCATGTACAGTATGTGTTTTGCTGAATACCTGCACACTTTCTTAGTCCTCATTAACTCATCACACCAATGCCAAATCTCTCGTCACTCAAACCAGAGAGATATTGTCCTCTTTGTTTGACATTTTAACTTCTTCCTGCCGAGCTCTAACTTCAGGCTTTGGTTTTCTTTGTCAAAACAACTGGAGAAATGAGTTTTCTAAAAAGTGCAAGTCTGTGCAGAAGTAACTGGCAACAGGTCCTCCTTCGCCCCCCCACCTCTTCTTTTACAACCAGCTTGTTGCTGTTGCAGACCTTCGTCTCGCTCTCTGTTTGGAAGTGTTGCCATGGCAGTGGAGGCCCACATTTTTCATGTGCATGGCAAAATGAGATAGAGAGTCAGGAAGTGTGGGAAAAAAAGAAAGGAAGGGAAAGAGTGATAGAATAGGTGAATAGGTGAGTGAATGAGTGTGTGTGTGTGTGTGTGTGTGTGTGCGTGTGTGTGTGTGTGTGTGTGTGTGTGTGTGTGTGCGTGTGCGTGTGTGTGTGTGTGTGTGTGTGTGCGCGTGTGAGAGAGAGAGACAGTCTGACAGCAGACAGGTTTGGCTCTTTAGCATCTCAAAGCATCTGGCCTCAATTTGAACTTGAGAGCGGGCTAACTCCAGCCCAGATTCTCTTGCTGTCCTGTCACACACAGACACACATACACATAACTGCAGGGAAAATAAATAAATAAATAATCAGAAAAATGCATGTGGGGGTTGAAACTACTGAAAATGGGAAATGGGAAGAAATTAAAGTTGACATACAGCCATGAACAGTCCTTGGGAAGATTATATGTTCTGTCTGCAACACACTGCCTGTTAGCTTCTCCACAAAGTCACCACAGCTGACTAAAAAACTCAATCTGCTCATACATTTTGTCAAGATACACCTGACAGCACATATGGGTCCTACTCATACCAAGTTTCACCATTCAGTATGTCATGGATGGATTTTACTTACTTGCTTGCTTACTTACTTATAGATGCACACACCACAGATGAGCAGTTTAACGAGCAGTTATATTACCATTACCTAGTTTCATGTATTAGGGGGACATATGAACATGTTTTCTTTACTCGGGTCCTCATTTTATCTACTTCAGATGGGTGTGCTGGCCAAAGATATTCATTGTCAAGTATGAAATCAATTAGATGAGCAGTTCTCATGTGCTGCCAAATAATTAACTGCTCCACTTGACCATGTGTACATTTTTGCCTCTGTACACCACCACAATGGATTTTCAGTCAAACAACCTTGATGTGAGTGAAGTGGGCTTAACAAAAGTATTGACTTAACTGTTCAGGAATTGCAGGCCCTTTTATATATAATTCAATATTTTCAGAGACTCAAAAGTAACTGGATTATTAAACGACAAGCAGTTTCATGGCCAATTTCTCCATTATTTCATTACAACTTAAGAAGATAAAAGAACCGGAGTTGATTCCAAGTAGTTCACTTGCATTTGGTAGCTGTTCCCTAGAACTCTCAATTAGGTCAAGAGATGTCAATGCAAGTGAAGAGCCCTTCATTTGGCTTAATAATCTCCCAAAACTTGGAGAGAACAAAAAGTTTAGGAGTGGCCAGATTAACTATCTGGTACAGCTTTAAAATCAGTGAATGCACTGGCCAGCTCAATAACACCAAAAGGTCTGAAAGACCACCGAAGACAACTAAGGTGCATGATGGCAGAGTTATTTCCATGGTTAAGCAGAGCAACATCTAACCAAGTGAAGAGCACTCTCAAAGAGGTTACCGTACTGTTGTCAAAGTCTGCAATCAAGTGGAGAGGTGCAAACCACTGGTTACACTCAAGATTAAAAAGGCCAGAAAACATCTAAAAAAAATCCCATTCTGGTCTGAATATTTTTTTTCTTGGACAGATGAGACCAAGATTAATGTGCACCAGAATGATGGGATGAGAAACGTCTGGAGAAGGAGAGAAACAGCTCATGATCCAAAGCATATCACATTATCTGTCAAACATGGGGGAAGCAATATTATTATATGGGCATGTAGAGATGCCATTGAAACTGGATGCTAGTGTTAATTGATGATGTGACTGCTGATAGAAGTAGCAGGATGAATTTTAAAGTATGCATTGCTATGCTTTCTGCTCAGATTCAGCTAAATGCTGCAAAATGATTAGATAGTATTTCACAGTGCAATGGATAATGACTCAAAATCCTACTGCAAAAGCAACCCAAGACTTTCTCAAGGCAAACAAATTGGATATCCGTCAATGGCCAAGTCAATCATCTAATCTCCTCCTAACAGAGCATGCTTTTCAGTTATTGAAGACAAAACTGGAAGCAGAGAGATCCACAACACACCGGAGAGACTCTTACAATAGGATGTAATAGAATATGTGCACATACTTAGGTAAACATTTTCTGAGACTTATGTGACATTTTGGCCATGTCTCAGTATTTAACAAACTGTTTCTAGTTCTTCAAGTCTAGGACTATAAAGCTGCAGTCAGCAAAAAGTAATCCTGGTTGTGTCAAATCAACTTATCAGCATCTCTACAGCTCACATGTTATATTTCATTTGTTTAAAGTGTAAAAGTCACCAGACCACTTCCTGGTCTGAAACCATGACATTCTGTAAAATCGTGTCTAAACACAAACAGATGCGCCCTACCTTTTCTTACTCAAAACTAGTTAATCTTTGGTTGTAACAGGAACCCTCTGATCAAATAATAAATAAACAAGAATATGAAGTTAATCTGGCATTAAATTTTAGATTTGACACATTTCACTTTGTATCAAAGATGACAGAGGACCCAATACCCAGCCTTTAACAGTGTTTCAGTCAGCTGACACTGGAGGAAACTGAGGTAGCAGTATGTGTAAAAGGGGAAGATGGCTGACATTCCTAGCCCACTCCAAACGTTGGATTTTCCAGGAGGTTTTCCAGCCACTGAAAGTTATCCAGCAGTGGTCAGCGGTCAGACCCACAGACACTGGAAATACCAAGAATGCCGGTGGTAGAGACACAGGGATTAGTCTGGCCAGTGGACTACCGTTTGTCAGGATCAATGACCAGTTCAAGCTAAAGCATGTCACTTAATGTATGAAATCTTATCAGTGCAAGAGCAAGTCATCTGCTCTTTCACAACATGGCTAATCCAAGCACCCAAGCTGTTCTGAGCCACATTGTCTCAACAGTGGTGAGAAGAGTAAAGTTTTCCCTCCTAAAATTCCCTTCCTTCCCCCCCTGCTGCTTTGGCTGTATGACAGTGGAGGGCCATTGTTTCAGTTTAACAAGAGGGCAGAAAGCAGAGAGAAAAGGCCTGTTATCTTACACTGAAAGCAACCACACTTTGGCACACAATGTGACCTATAATGTGACGCAGAACAAAGACGGGGTAGTGAGCGATATGACTTTCTCTTTACTGGCATCCTTCAATGAGGAAAAGTAGGGCACGATATCTGAAAAGTTGCAAGTTTTTTTTTTCATGTTTCACTAAAAGTGTCACAGCTTGAAAGTGAAATCAGTGATCATAGCTGAAGCTGAATATAACAAAGGCAATGCCGCCCACACACACAAATACACCGAGTGCTACTAAATACAGCCAGGCAAATGAGTTCTACAGCAGCTATTACATAAGCAACAACGCCTCAGTTTAACTGTGCCAGCCTCACTGTATGAATACAGCTCCACTCATGTGGGAAAATATCTGACATGGCGAAGAAGCACATGTGTAGACGTATTCAGACATACTGTCCATGCCGCTGCAAACTTGAGAAAGAGAGTGGGGACAGGCTGGCTTGGAAAATACTCATTCAGCAAACTGAGCACAAGCCAGGCCGACTTCTAATCTCTCGCCGTCTCCCTGTCTTCCTGCGTCTCTGTCTCTCTGTCTCCATTCGTCCACCCTGCTCCTCAACTAGAGGCTTTACATAAACACCTGGCATGAGGTTTAGTTAAAATGGGATCATTGGAAAACAATGGAGCTGAGCATAGAGAGTGTGGATAGGGTTGGTAGAATTTTATGGAATCTGAATCTGTCCTTATCCTTGAGTCTTTTTAGTGAAGACTGTTTTTATTTCACTTGGTATCACACCTACACCAAAGAGGCTCTACTGCTGCTGAATGGGTTTAAGTATTTCAAAACATAATCTGTCCTATAGCTTTAAATAAAACAGCATTTTATTCTCACTGAAGAGCTCTGCTGCATCTGAAAAATTAAAAACACAACACTGGACAAAACAGCAATTCTATGGTAATTGGGACATAAATGGCAGAATTTCCTCCAGGTACGATGTGCTAATCATTACCTGAACTGTGACAATAAAGCACTGGTGAGGTGCAGCAATAGATAAGGTCAATGCCATTTAAGCTTTTGTTTCCAAGCATGTTTATGTTGTTTTATTGACTTGGGAACATTTTAAAACGTTAGCACATTTTTAAATGTTGCACGTATTGGTTATATTCTAGCCTACCATTTTCTGGGAGTTTTTGACCATACTTCCAGAAGAGCATTTATGAGGTGGATGAGAAGGCCTTGCTTGCAGTCTCTTGCATTTGCAAGTCTTGCAATCTCTAATTCATCCCAAAGGTGTTCTATCGGGTTGAGGTCAAGACTCTGCGCAGGCCAGTCAAGTTTTTCTGCACCAAACTGGCTCATACATTTCTTGCTTTATGCACTGGTGTGCACTGCAATCATGTTGGAACAGGAAGGGGCCATCCCCAAACATGTTACCACAAAATTGGGAGTATGAAATTGTCCAAAATGTCGCGGTATGCTGAAACATTAAGAGTTCCTTTCACTGGGACTAAGGGGCTGAGCCTAACTCCTGAAAAGCCGCCCCACACCATAATCCCCCCTCCACCAAACTTTACACATGGCACAATGCAGCCAGACAACTACCGTTCTCCTGGAAGCAGCCAAACCTAGACCCAGATATCACGGTATCACACTGGAATTCACTGAGCTCCTGAAAACAACCCATTCTTTCACAAATGTTTGTTGAAGCAGTCCACACGCTTAGGTGTTTGGTTTTAGACACCTGTGGCCATGGAAGCGATTGAAACACCTGAATTCAATTATTCAGACCCTTATAATCTCCTTCCGATTGCCTTACACCTTTTGCCCTCTGCGGTAAAAATGACCCCGCATGGTTTGACTGTCTTTTTTGACCCCATAGGACAACAGATGTTATTAAATTAAATAAAAACACAAAGTTCAATCAAATTGATGCTAATCATAAAGAGCATAGTATTGAACAACAACTCTCATTTTCAGATCATTTGATGGAAACAGATTTCCTTTGGGGTCAAAAATGACCCCAAGACATTACAAGGGTTCCTCTATGTCCTTGCACAGCAAGTTCATCCTGATAACATATCATTCACCATGTAAACAGAAACGGCTGAAGCCAAACATGAAGCTGCCTAATGACCAGCAAGGAGTGGATTAGGAAAGAAGTCCAGTTGTATAAAAGTCTTTGGGGAAATGACCCCTTGGCTCTCTTGCCTGTGACCTCAGTAAGTATATTTAATAGTGAGTTAACTAACTCAATCACTATTTTTAAGTCACAATGTAAGATTTATTTTGTGAATTATCAGGATTTGAGTCACACAGAAGTGTAAAGGAGGGTAAGTTTTAGACTTCAGATGACTAGTTTCTACCTTATGAGTGTGCAGCGTTCCTCTGTTTCTCAGTCAGATCAACTGCTTGCTCATCGCATACAATTTCAAAACGCAAAGACAGTGACTGCAAAAAGGCTCCCCTTGAGGCGTGACAACAAGATTTCACCAACCAATAGGTGACGTTACGGTGGCTGCTTCCATCTTTTCTTTACAGTGTGTAAGCTAAAGTTTTTGCTGGCATTTGGTATGAGAAAATAATTTTAATAAACTGAAACCTGATACTAAATAAAACCTGAGCCCAGCCCTAACAGAAAGAGGACAAAAGGGAGGGACTTTGAATGGAGAAATAAACCAACAAAAGGTTTCAGTACCTTTTCTGGAGCTCCTTTATAGCCTTTTAATACTGTGCATACACACCCACAGCGCACGCAGGAAGCATTAGTCAACACAGCTACAACGTGTGACACACGTTACCTCATTTGTTTTGCGCAGATGAGGTAACCCGTCTTTTCCATCTCTGCCCCCCCAATTCTCACTCCCCTTCACCTTATCCGTAACTTCACGTCAGCATTTGTGCATTTATAGAGAAAAACGTCACTCCTGTGAACTCTGCCAAGACCCAGTCTGGGTAATTACAGTCTTCTCCTAGTGAGTCCTCAAACGAAGCCTTAACATGATACAATCAAACACAGATACTACAAAGAGTTGAGTGAATGGACAGCCCTGCAAGCTGTCTATAAACATATCTGCTGACACATCACTCTCGGGCCAAAACAAACTTGATGAGAAACTACAATATGTGGCCCAAGGCACATGAGGAGTCTTGTAATTACACGCATAGGGAAGACATGAGAGGAACAGCAGCGGGCTCTACCCCCAGTGCTTTGTCATCAAAAGAAACACAAAGATTCCCTTTGAGTCTTCTGGATGAAAACATGTTTTTTGCAGGTCACACTTTTGAGAGGTGGCCTAATTGTCTGCTTTGGTGCAAGTGTATATGCTGCCTCATGCCTTTCTTCTTCACTGTGAGTGTGTGTCAAGACAGACTGAATAACACCCTCCTCCTCCTCCTCCTCCTCCTTCTTCTTCTCCCAGCCAACTGTCCAAAAAAAAAGAGGGGGGGGGGGCAGATTTTTTTCACCCAAAAAATTAAAAAAAAAAAAAAGGGGGGGGGGGCAGATTTTCTTAAGGCTGAAATTACAAATCAATACCCCCAACAGTGTGTAATGAGTAGATTACCCATGGTCAGGATTAGAAAACCTGGATCAGACAGCACAAAAACCTGTCATCATCCCACCTCAACAAATCCAGGCTACTAGGTGTTGTTTGTCCCTGCACAAAACTCTCCAGGGTCATTTAGGCCAGCCACAAAAAGTAGCAGCTTAGGAGAAGTAACTTTAAGCTACTGAGCCTCTCACCTGACTGAAGTTTATAATAAAGTAAAGTTCAACTCATTGTCATTGTGCACACAAGGCACACAACGAAATGAGGGTTTCAGATCACTCATCCAGAGACAAGCATCTGCGGTCATGCAGCCGGAGACCGGCGCTACCGTTAGGCAATGTGGTTTAAGTCTCTTGCCCAAGGACACAACGCAACGCAGGGCTCGAACCTGTAACCTTCCGGCTGAAAAGCAAGCGCCTACCCACTGCGCCACTGCCACAATCATTATATGAATCATTATTTAACTATTCATTACTCAGACTTTAGAAGTCACCACCATTTTCTCTTTACTAAACCAGTTTCCATTCCTGTTCAAATTTCTGTTGCCTGCCCAGTCTCTTTTCCCTGCACCTTTCATTAATGTAACTCACCCTAACAAGGGTCTTCACACTGACTCAAGGTACTCATGGATACAAAGTTTATTCTCAAGTGAATTTGCATTCATGTAAAGGAAGCCAAATGGGAATGGAAAGCAGGGTGAGGAGAGCCCGAGTTTGGAAATTTTAAGGCATATGCGCTCACGTTTCTCATACAGACACATGTAACAATACACATTCTCTCTCTTTCCCTCCATACTCACCCCAGTGAGAGCCCTGCATCGTTGCCTCCACTTGTCCCTCTTGGAAAAAAACTTTAAAAAAAAAATCACTCCAGTCTCTGATGCCTCAGATTCTCCTCGTCTCTCCTTCTTTCTCCTGTCGACTAACTCTCCCCTACAGCGTTCCAGCTTCCTGCCGTTGCCTCTGCACCACTCCTGGACTTCATATCCTGACACAAGGACTTTCAAATGGAAGCTCTTTTATTTTCTTGTCCCCTCACCACCTCCTTTTCTCTCTTCTCACTTCACTCCACTGTTTCTCTTCTCAGCTTTCCTTCCCTGCTGTCTGCCTTAGCACCGCCTCCCTCTCCTCTTCCTCCTCCTCCTCATTCCTCCCTCCCCTCTCCCACTTTTGTCTGCCAGCTTCTCTGCCTCTAGTTTCCCTCTTTTAGCACACACTACTCTCTTCTGACTCCCTCTCTCTCCTCCCCCTTCTCTTTTTAGCCTGAGATTCCTTTCATATATACTCTCTGCATTAACACAATCCTGCGTCGGATTTGACATTTTGGGAAATTTTATCCACCATTTCTGTTTGGTGGATTTGTGACCGAGCAAAATGGCTCAAGGCATCAGGGGAATACCCCTTTCCCCACAGCTTGCAGCCTCTATCCCCTCTGGCTAAATACTAGGCCTAGTTACACCCAATTAACAAACATCATCCACCACATAAAGAGCAGCACCAGCTACAGAGGAAGAAAGTGGGTGGGCAAGTTATCTCAGATGGGGTAAATTACATAACAGGCATATCTTTGTGGCTGCACACACCTCATGCTCTCCTGTACACATGAAAGTGAGTATTGTTCAGCAGGTATTAAGAAGAAGGGAAAGGACCAATGAAAAGTCCAATTACTTGTGATCTGAGCTTGCAGTTCTGTGAAAAACTAAGGACACCCCAATGATTCAATAGATTGTTGAAGCACCTTTAACAGCTGTTTTCTGTCTTTATCTGCCTCTCACATCACTGGAGGAATTTTGTCCCACTCTTCTTTGCTGAGTTGCTTCAGCTCAGTGAAGTTTGCACATAGTTGTTTATGACTAGCTCTCTTGAGGTCCTGCCACAGCATATAAAAAAAAAAAGTGCAAGTCATTGTCATTGTGCACACAAGGCACACAACGAAATGAGGGTTTCAGATCACTCATCCAGAGACAAGCATCTGCGGTCATGCAGCCAGAGACCAGCGCAACCGTTAGGCAATGTGGTTTAAGTGTCTTGCCCAAGGACACAACGCAGCGCAGGGACAGGGCTCAAACCTGCAACCTTCCGGCTGAAAGGCAAGCGCCTACCCACTGCGCCACTGCCACTTATCAGTTGGGTTGAGGTGTGGACTTTGAGTGGGTCATTGCAAAACCTTGATCTGTGTATTCTTCAACAATTTTGTTGTAGATTCATTGCTGTTCTTGGGATCGTTGTCCTGTTACATGCCCATTTCAGACAGGCTTAAGTTGTTGGACACAATGGACAGATGGCCTCACATTTGACTCTAGAATACTTTGGTATACAGAGGAGTTCACGGTCCACTCAATGCTTGCAAGGAGCCCAGGCTGCAAAACAAGCCTAAATCATCACCCCTCTACCACCATGCTTGACAGTTGATGTTTGTGCAGATTTGCAGTGTTTGGTTTTTGCCAAATGTGGCGCTGTGTATTATGGCCAAAAATCTCCACTTTGGTCTATTCTGTCCAAAGGCCACTGTTCCAGAAGTCTTGTGGTTTGCTCAGATGTAACGTTGCAAACCTAAGGTGTACTGCCATTTTCTCCTGGCAACCCTTCCAAACAAGGCATACTTGTTCAGTCTGTTTCTAATTGTACTTTCATGAACTTTAACATTTAGCATGTTAACAAAGGTTTGTAGAGTCTTAGTAGCTCTTGGGTTTTTTGTGATTTCCCTGAGCATTACATGGTCTGACCTTGGGCTGAGTTTGCTAGGACATCCACTCCTGGGATGACTGTGGCATTGTGTTAACACACATCTGATTGCTCTAGACCACGAAACTGCCAAAAACTCTGTACAGAGTCCCTTTTCACAGAACTGTAGCTGCAAAAGGTATTTAGATATGTAACGTTTGGGTTTTTTAATGGGTTTTTTTTGGGGGGGGGGGGAAGTACTTCGAAAAGAAATATTAA
>VUQK01027155.1:15678-29545 GCA_015106715.1 Bujurquina vittata
TAAAATGTGGGGGGGGGGGGGGGGGGGGGACACTACGCGGTTCATTACAAACAGTGATGACTTGAGGCGGCTGGGGACCGAGAAACCCGATTCTGGAATAACAGTAGTTTACGAAACCCTCGTGTATGTTTAGAATTGAATCAGGGAGCAGCTGTTCCCGTGTTGAGTGAGCTCTCTTAAGCAGACCGTGGTTGTTTGCATGCCCGGCACAAAGTGCCAGGCAGCGTTTGGCTGAACTCGCTGCTGCTAACCCTCTGCCACGCACGTGTCTTTGATTCCTGTGCGAGGCTTGAAGAGCAGCATCTTCGACATCGCAGATGTTTGTCATTAATAGCACATGTTTGTCGTCTTATTTCTTTTCCATCCTGTATCCTAACAGCTCTCGAACTACCATTTTTTAATCACTTACGTTTCCTCAGTTTCTTGGAGGAACATCTGAGAAAGATTGATGATTTAGTGCCTTGTTTGAAAGAAGCTCACACGAAAAGCGGGCTATAATTTTGTCCTCGTGTTGAAGTTATGCGTCTCTCGACCGTGTTACAAATGACTGTTTTTCAGCTTGCACTTGAACAATTACAATGACAAATAGTTTAGGATTTGAGGCCTTTATGACACTGCCTAAATACTTCAATACTTGATTTTCTTTTCTCTCTTTTTTTGCATAATTGCTTCATTTCCATGTTTGTCTTCTGTCTTTGCTCAGCTCTAAACAGTACACAACACCAGGTAGGACCTTTAGGATATTTATGCAAGCGTGACCTGTTGTTTAATATTCACACAGTCTGAGCTTCTCATTTTTGGGCCTGAAGATGTTTGCGGTTTCAAAGAGAGCTGGACCACATTTCCCCCATTATCATCCTCCTACTGCTTGGGTTTACAGTTTTTTTGCACAATTGGCATGAGGTATGGTCGCTTGAGACGATGGCAATCTGAGAAACACAGTCTGCTTCAGTCTTTGTCAGGGAGTCGAGGCACGCGACTGCATTTACTGTAATGAAAACAGTACAAAAGCACACCACACGTCTTTAGTCAGACATTTTCCAGGGGAAAGAGCAGGAGAAATCACACAAAAGATGTCAAACACATGCTTTATTGAGCTGTGCTATAGAAACAGGCTGAAGCATCGGAAGCTCAAGTGGTTTAAATGAATTGTACCCATTTTCCTGAAGGGTGTGAGCAACTAGACATGAATGGGCTGTGCACTTGGATTTAGCTAGCACATCCTGGCATTAAAGACATCAACAACGCCTTTGAATCATCAATTCAAAAAGCACTTCCGTGACTCAACACCACATTTTTCCAGTCCAGTACCAACAAACAATTCTTACATTTGCCTACTTACACACACAGTATTGATACTAGTTCTCTAAAGTAACCCTGTGTTTCCACTATGAGAGTACACTGACTCAGAGGACGGTACATGCTAAAGCTCGGCAGTAGTGACACTGAATCTCTGGGGAATTAAATCCACATCAATCCACCAAAGCAGCGCCGCTGATGAGAGACGTTGGGCTGACAGTGATGATCAGTGGTGGAGGCGCAGATGAAAACATCCGGCCACAGGCTGTTACTGTGCTTATTCAAGAACTTATGCACCTTTATTAAGACAGCTTGTGGTGAACGCTGGGAATCTCACACTTCTGCGAGCTGAGAAGAAAATGAAATGAGCAGCTGACAGCCCACTCGCACGTCTGCAGCGAGATAGACTGTAATGCTGGCAGCACGAGACAACAAACGCCCTTAAGTCTATCGTTTTAGGTCCTTCCTGAGGTTTGCTCTCAGGTATCCTATGAACGGTTGTCCTACGCTCATTTCCAGGTCTAATTGGTTCTGGACCTTGATGCAGCTTTGCATGAGTCACAGTTCTCACTGCAAAGCTGCTGACCATGAAGCACAGTTCTGCACGTGCCTGAAACAAGCCGCTCTTTCAGGTTCCTCTTTCAGAGCCCTGCAGCAGGACTTCCTTTTAAAGCTCTGCCGATCAAAGCTTTAAAAGGAAGGTGTAAAGCTAGTAAGTAACCATTGAGTATTTGATACGTGAATTTTTCAGAGTTTCACTTCTACAGCATCAGGTTTTTTTATTTACTGTCAATCATTTCATGGTTCAGGCTTTTCGGTAGAGTTTCTACTCTGTTATCGTGCTGGTGTGACCCAACAGTGGTCAGGGTCCTCCTGCATGGGTCTCTATGCCCAGAGCAGCCAATCCCTGCTCTGATTGCCAGCTGGCTGCAATATTTGCTGCATGTCATAACATTGCCCTCTTGCAATCCATCTTATTAATTCATTAGCGCCCCCCCCGTACAGCTGACTGTTACACAAAATGCTGTTCTTGATGCATTGATGGCACCCAGATTAAAATGGACATCTTAAAGAAGAAAAAACTGTCAGATCTGGCTCAGATGTGGGAAATTTTTTATTAATTTTTTCAATCTAAACTTTGTTTTTCAGAGGGAAAACATTCAAATCCAAGCAGATCCTTTTTTGGGACATAATACAGCGCACAACTTCACGCTTGAAAATTCAACCTCCAACAGAGGCATTACAAAGATAGCCACTGTTTGAAAGGCCCGTCCTGCTTTTTGGCCAAACAAAGCAACCCAGTCAATTTTCCAGCTTTGGAAAATGGATTAAGTCTTATTCCTTCACAAGATTCCATCTCTTCGCCTTGAACCGGTAACGGTAGGAAGGGGAAAAACAGAAGAAAACTTGGCCAAACTCTGCCCCTCTGGAAGGTCCCATCCAGCAGTGGAGCCAGAGGAGGCTGTAAATCAGCTGCGCTTTTTAAACGGGATGAAGACGGCAGAGGTGTGCACAGACGCTTCCCAGGTGCTTCAGGTTTCACGACTGGACTCAACGTGACACTCGTGACGCTGAACTGCACCAGTACCATAAACACGTAACTGTTGTGTACATTATTGCTGCCAGCTCTCTTCTTCCAGACACCAGCTCAGTGGGACTCAGGTCAATTTCATTCCGTGTCAGACATTAGAAAAAATTAAGGAGTGGGGTATTCAATTTCCTGTTTACACAAACTCGTGGGGAGATGGACGTCCTCCACATAAAACCAGTTTTCTTGGAAGCCCCCCCACACACTTCCTGTCGCTCTGAGGAGTTTAATCCTCGGCTGCAGCCCGAGTAGCTGCAGCAGCCACCGGATTATTATCTTGTATCTCTTTTGGATTAAAATCCACGAAAGGAACCATCTGACAAATTTAGCTGGAAGCAGCTGGCATTGTGATGAGAACACTAGCTTCCTGCCCCTGTTGGTTTGAATGGGTTTCCGCTACCAGCAGTGGGTGGGCGGTCCAGCTGCTAATAACGCAAAGAGGGGCTAAGGGTGAGAGAAGGTCACCCAGACTTTGAGGAAATGAGGCGCTCGAGAAATAACTGGAAAATACATTTCCAAAAGGAGAGGCACTGCAGCCAAACGATTGTTTCATACTCTTTGTCTCGGTTTGAGGATAAGAAAAAGCTCAGAGCCTCGATCGGAGGTGCTCGGCACACGGCTGCACCTCACACTCTCGGGGATGTTAGAACAACATTTGGGGAGTTTTATCTGCCGCCGTGCGTGAGCCCTGCGCTGTAGGTCGTCAAAGCCTGCTGCGAATCGGGGGCTTGATCAGGTAGTTATGTTGGCTTAGCTAAATTAAAAGCAAAATATACTCTCTCCCAGAGTATAAGTGGTTTTATCTGCAGCCAAACCAGCCGTGATCCCGTGAACTCATTATTCACAGAACACACGGCTGCCTCGACGCAATGCCACAAGGACACACACGTGCACAGCTCTGCTCTGTGTGTGTGTGTTCACCCCCTCTGTACAAAAATAAAGCTTCTAGCTGCTCTGTTGAATAGGAGTTGTGTGCTTATGCTCACTAGAGATTTCTTGTGGTCTAGTCTAACGACACCGCGGGCCCGGGATAAACCCCGATCAGGAGGTCCTTACAATGGAACATGTGAGATCCTCGGCACGCCGGCTTAGTCTCAGAGAATTGTGTCAAAAACATTGTGTGGTTCAGCAGAGGAGGCCAGTAAGGACAGAGCATCACACTGGTCAGATAGTAGAGATGCATCACGTGAGATGGAAAACACCTGGTGCATGCGAGCTCCCTCCAGAGCCAGGGTCTACAGGTGGATGCGAACGCCTTTCCTCCTCCGACTGGTTCTCATCGTGAAATAGTCACTTCTTCTTCTCACCCCTCCACACGTGCGCTGTGCAAAGAGGGCCCCCGCACATATTTAGTTAATGGGTCTTTTTCTAGTCCCTGTGAAATTAGTGCTTATTTGGTTTCAAAGGTGCAGAATTAGTCTGTGGTTCCACAAATGGAGAAAAGATGAAGCTTCAGCCTTTGCTGTGCAGGTGTGTTACATGAAAGAGACGGGTTCATGCAAACGCTGGCATACCACACCTACAACACAGGGAGCCACGTTGGAGCCTGGCATGTAGAACAGATGCAGAATGTCTTTTGTATGGATGTAAAACTACAAGGAACAGTTCTGAGTTTTAACAGCAACTTGTTACACTTTCTGTAAGATCCGCATTCATTTGCAACTATTGTGACACATGATCGAGTTAGCCACACATTTCATCCCCCCGGCAGTACTGAAGAATCATGCACGACATCATTAAAGTAGTAGAACAGCGCAGGAGGCATCTCGACCATAGCACCCTCTTCAGATGTGGCAGCGTCTCTGAAACATTCAGTGGAACCACAAGCAAACACCCTGTGATTTAACGTAAAGAGTGGAGGTCAGGAGACATACTGCATGCATATGGGATCGTTCCTCCTCTAAGTTCAATCCCCAAAGAAATATAAAACAAACCTGCTGAAATGTTAACTGCAATGACTTCACAGAGTTGGTTGAGCAGCCACAGTGGAGCACTGTTCTGCACGGCAGCGCCGGCCTGGGGGAACACTGCACTTGTGGGAGTTTTTCAGACCATCCCAACTACATTTCCTCTGTGCTGGGTCACTCAAGCATGAGCTGATGGAGTTTTGCGGCGGGTTTTGTTGTTACTACTGTTATTAATCTCTGCTTTGAAATGAAAAATGAAGCTGAGGATGAAAAGGCACAGATTTACTCTGGTGTGCCACACGTCCAGCGGATCAACAAGCGCTGTACATTGGGCATTTCATGGGCAACCAAGAGATGGCTGAGTTTGCTGTTTTTGGCTCCGTGAAGACCTTTAGTGTGCTCAAAACAAATGTCCGCCTGGCGCCTATAGCTGAGGTTGGGGTGGGAATCGGGAGAATGGCGAGATCATGCATGCTCGCTGTGCACTGAAATGCCTGCGCCCGGTGGTAGATTGCAGATTGTGCCGAAATAACACCGCAGTTCAAAAAACCAACAGGTAAAATCATCAGCCCGGCGCAAGATGATGTCAGCCAGGTGGGCAATAAACTGCTAAGCAGTGACATAATATAAAAATATTTCAGTTGTTTCCTTGATCTCATTGATAAATGGTTTTCTTAATGCTAGACTGAAGTTTAATCCCAATCCCTTGAGTTCCTATTTTGCGACTTCTACTGTGGAGTTTTTACAATTTGAGTTAAAAACATTTAAGTGATCTCCAACCACTGCTGCGTTTTTCCAGCTCAGTTTCTTCCTCGAACACGATGGTTCACCAGCGTCCTTCCAAGTTTTAACCGTGCATCAGTTCTTAGCCCAGTGTTCGCCGTTTCCTCCGCTTGATGCAGGCCAATAATCAAGAAACATAGTAACGACCACGGGACCCGTCTGACGTGGTTTTAAGGAAACGAGAAGCCATCCGCTGCATCAGCAAGGGTTAAATAACCTGTTGAAGTGGCAGGCTCTCATTGGCTTAGTTAAATCTAGGTGGTGACTTTTTTTGGCCACGCAGCGTTTAAAACAATATTTTACTGCATGTAAAATTCTTTCAGGATATATTAGAAAGTGAATGTGTGAGTCTGTTGATGGCATTTATTTTCATTGGAGATGTTGGGCCTTTAGTTATCTATAAATGCACCCAGAATGTAATCATAATTCAATGTTTATATTCTGAGTATGTATTATATTGGTATTATTAAAAGGAAAAAAATCCTCAAGAGGTTTGCATTTTACTGATTAATAATGTTGGTTATCTCATCGATATTGGACACAGCAGTCAGACATCCTAATCTGCTTTCATATTCCATATGGGCATCTCCAACTTTCTAATCTCTATAAATTGCTGCCTCGGCCAGGATGCTGACTGAAGCCTGTATGCAGTTTTTTCTAACTATTTTTCCAAATGAGTTTCACACATCTAAGAGAAGCTTTCCAAGCAGCAAACACAGAGAATCAGTGAATTAACTGATATTACCCCAGATGACACGAAAAAAGTCCAAACGGAGGAGCTGCATGTCAGGAGCAGCTGCCGGTCTGGAGAAAGACACCTGTGTGGATTAAGCTCTGGTGTCCGGTCGAGTTTCATTCTCCCAGTGGCCTCGAGCCGAGACTGATAAATGACGCCCGGCCCTCTCGACGCATAACTTACTGACACACATCTCACAGACATGCTGCTCTGATTTCACAGTGGGAGCGGCCCGGATAGAGCTGGATTCAAAATAGAACAGTTAGGTCACGTTCCACATCCACAAGGACTAAAGCACGGCTATCATAGGTAAGACTGGACTTGCCTTATTAGTTTTTTCCTCTTTTTGAATAAGACACCATAAGTCATTAAGTGTTGGCAGTTCTGAATGAGTGCTCAGTTAACAAAAAGTGCGTGAAAACCTCTCACATTTTTCAGTCCACCAGGAAATGAAGCCAAGCAGTCACTTTTTCCAGCTCCCTAAATGTAATCACATCTTTTGTTCTGCTATTAAAACCTTTCAGTTTTGAACATTTGCTTCAATTACACAAGCAGAAGGACCAAGACAGGGCTAAAGCTCAGGTATAGGATGGGCGTTTCTTCCCTCCTAAGCCTCTCCAGGCCATATCTGTCATTAAAACAACATGACGCCATGTCTTTGCACAGCTGTCATACGATGGATTCTGCTTTTGTTCTGCTTCATCTAAGTTACATTCATTAAACTTGGTGCCTTAATATTTTTTTAAAAATGGGTTTAATAACCTCAGCTATAATTTTGCATCTCGTTACATTTGGGACGCTTTTTGCTGGAACTTTGAAAAACCTCACTTGGACCTCCTCGAGTAAGGATGATTAATTTTAAAATTCTAAAGAATATATATTGTATGTGTTATCCATAGAGCCCAGGATCATTTTGGCCTTGTGAAATTTCAAATACTGTAGAGCTTAAGGCACTTACATGTAAATGATTAAACCAATTATCAATAAAATAATTGATTAGGAAGCATTAGTGCGCCTCTGGAATGTAACAAATGTTGCTGAGAATGAAAACAATCTGTTTAATGAATAAAAAGTGTTATTTGTGTGTTTGCTTATCCTAATTTAAATGTATGCGGTCATGTGTGCTACAGATTATAGAGTCCTCTCAGAGAACTTTGGTTTTAAACCATTTAAATAACATTTACTTGACTTCAAATTGCTGTGACAACTTAAAATAATGTTAAAGCTTGATACCAAATGTTAAGTATCAGGTACAAGAGAGTACAGAAATGAACAACAAGAGGAAGAAAAAAAAGAAAAATCCATTTTTAGCAGCTCAGCATTTTTAAACCGTTTTCCTTTTTAATTAAATACACGACAATGGAGAGCAACAGGAAATATGGAAACAAAGAATGGGGTTTACGTGCAACTACAGCCTCTGACTAGACTTCAAGCCAGATTGTTATGGTCCCTTGCCATGTGTTTGAAACCGCTGGGCCACCAGGACACCGCTTTTGATGGTTTTCTTGGTGGAAAGAAACAATGTTTGTCTTTGATGAGTTTGTGCCATGGCACCAATAATAAATAATGAACCATGAGGGTGGCATCTTTACGTGATCCACCCAGAAATAGCCGGAGGGGGAAAAAGTAAAACAGAAAAACAGAGTAAACAAACCATATTTTTTTAGACTTCCTTCCAGAACCATTTGTATGTGGTTGCTTAAACAAATCAACCCATCTTGTTCAATTTTTGAAGCCTTACATGAGGTGTGTTACACATTTGGCATCAGTCCAGTCAAGAGTTCACTGCCAATATTTGTAAGTCCGCTGAATTAGCCAAATGGTAACAATGATTAGTGATGGATAATCTATCCAAGTGGATAACCAACCAGCATCCATTATTTCTGCTGTTGTTTAATACCTGACTGGGACAATGAAAAACAGGCCCTAGACCGACTGGATGAGATTAAAAGTAAAATCAATCAATCAATCTTACTGTCACACAAATATATAATGAAAAACAATTAGAAACTTTTGTTAAAACAAAACTACAAGCACAAACAAGCCACTGATAACAGCATGCCTAATTAGCATATTGCTATGGAAGTTACGGACAACCTCTTTGCCAGGAAATAATATATAAAACAAAACAGAAGTCTAAACGTAAGCACAATCTATTATGTTAAACACTGCAAATCCTGCATCTGGATTTAAGACCCAAAGGAAAAGATGACTCATATCCTACATTCACTAACTGTGTATTTTAAATGACTTTGTACCAAACTGTTGTGGTAAAGAGAGCTGAGCCAAAATTAAGCTTTTTGATTTACCATTCCAAACCTCACCTTTGGTCATGAGATATTCGATATATTAGAGTACGGTCACAAACACAAGTGGCCAAAATGAGCGCTCCCCATAAGGTGGCTGAGCTAACCCTTAAAGATACGTGAGGTGCTTGGACAGCTGACGGGATCTCTGATTAGAAAGGAACCAGTTCAGGTGGTTCAAGCTTCATTCCCTTTGGAGGTAGAAGCAGACTGTATGGTTAGACCCCAAACTTGCTGGAGCGATTATCCTTCTAATCTAGTGTTTCTCAGAGTGTGGGGCACAGGGCACGAATGGCCTGGGAGAAAAGTCATGCAGAACAAATGCTGAATGTTGCATTGATTGTCAGGGCAGAAATGTTAGCAGGTACGTTAGCAAAGTGACTAGCGAAACTCTCCACTGTCAGTCTGGTGTGTGCATGGAGCCGTTTGTGCTGTCGCTTCCTCATCTGGCGAAGGGGGGCATGACGGAAAAAGTTTGAGAACCACTGACTTAATCCGTCTTTGGAAAGCCCCAGGAGGAAGTTTAAAGGATGTCTGCAACACCCTGCTTAGTTTGCTGCCACCGCAGCCCAACTGTGTTTTGTATTGCTAACGTTAGCATTGCTAGCACCAGCAGCCATCTTCCCTTGCAGATAAATATTTCTAATACGATTACTCATTAGCTGTTCACAACATTAAAAGGCAAATGGTGTTGCAACATCAGTGTTGAACATTAATTAAAAAGCCTGAAACATATTTTAGGTTTGGCTGAAAAAACAAAAAGACACCGCATTAGTTCTTAATCCCCCAGCATGCAACTCGTTTTAATCAAAGAGTTGTAAGTGGAAAATCTGACATCCATCCACGCTAGATTTAAAAAACCTGACGGGTGCAACCATAGATATATATACGTAGACGCCGCATTGAGCTGACTCATACGTCAACATTGCCGCCATATTGGAGGAGGCAAAAGCGGCCAACATAACATGAGAGAGATGCTGCTGGTGCTGTGTGAAACGGGATCACATGGGATTAGCTTTCACAGGTACGACTTGTAACATTTTGAAAACAAAATTATTTTTTGTGCCTAACAGTTTCCTAGTGTATATTAATACATATTTGAATGTATGAAATGAACGCATTAACTTAAATATCTTTGTAGAAAGGCGCTTTATGAAGTTCAGTCCATTCACTTGCATCAGTTCACAGCACAGCTTTGACTCCAATATGGCAGACACAGTTACGTCACATCAGCAGGCCATCGCAGTCAACGAGGCATCTACCTATATATGTCTATGGGTGCAACACTTAAGTTTGCAAAGGCTGATGGGTTGGTAAGTGGTAAGTGGACTGGTTCTCATAAAGTGCTTTTCTACTCTACTTTGAGCGCTAAAAGCATACAACATGTCTCATTCACACACACATTCAAGCACTTCTTTCTACGCTTTCTAACACTCACACATTCAGGGGTTCAGTATATTGGCCCAAGGACACTTTGGCGCGCAGACTGGAGGAGCCAGGGATTGGACCGCCAACCTCCGATTAGTAGGTGACCTCCTCTACCCACTACAGGGCTAAAAGATGTTGATCCAAAATGGTTTTGAGGATTGCACATCCTGGAGTGTCGTGCAGAACAATTTATGCTGTTCAAACCTTTAAATATTTGTGCTGCCAACCCATAATGTACGTCCCTGTCACCAAATTATCAGAGATTTCACAGTGCTGACTTTCACACACACACACACACACACACACACACACACACATACACACACACCCCTGCCAAAGTATTGCTGGATTTCCTCCTGAAACACACCGTGCATACGGTTTACTTTAAAGCTAACCACATTTGTCTCACTATCACTTTGATGTTAGAAAACTGCTGCTGTCACAATCTGTAATCTGAACACAAGGGAAGAAAACAGCCGTTGCTTCACATTCATTTTTCCACCGTGCAAAAACTGTGGCATTAAAAATGGTAAGCATGGACTTCTTTGTAGTGCTAACTAGCATTGAAGGTTCCAGCCACAAACACAATCCAGCCAGCGACAAAGCAGAAAAGCGCACAAAAGTAAGGCGGGGTAGAAGTCCTTCGCTGAGATTACCTGACTCGCTGCATTACAGTGAAGAGGGTTAAGGAAATAGTTAAGGATGACACATGCGTGCTATGTGGCTCCGTCCAAGGCTGATATACTGTAAAAGGAGAAACAGGAGATGGTATGTGTCTGCAGCGGTAGCAAACAACACAACATAAATCAAGTGTGTGGTGATGTCATTAGATTCCTGTGAGAGCAGAAACATTCAAACTTGCACAGCATGAATGCAGCCCTGAGTGTATATTCTCTGCGTAACGTCTTCATTTTATGTTTCTAATGTAAAAAGACAGAAAAGCGTCCTGGAGGCTTCTGGTCCTGCAGGATCCACCAGTCCAGGATCAACTTGGAGCACATCTGTTTCACATGCACAGCTAAGACTGTGGCAAATCGTGGCTCATTCTGATTTGAAATCAAATTTATAGGAGGCCATGTTTATTATGCATTCAAAATGTTTAGCGTACAGGCATGAATAAAACTTGAGTTCTGCTAAATTTTTAAATGAATGATTACCAAAAGCAGCCCAGCTATTTTTGTCAAATCCAACTGAAACTCTGGACTATGTTTGTTCCACAGTTTTATCTGCGTTACATCAGCTACAGTAATTTCTAAAGTATGACAGGCTATCCAAGTTGTAAAATTGGGGCATCCATCCTGAATGTTATCTTGAGGCAAAAAAGCATTTCGTAGGATGTAGTCATCTTGGTTTTCACCGAGGCGCACGGCTTTTATCTGCAACTCAATGGATGATGCTTCCATCGTGCTTCTCACTGAAGGCTGGGCCTTGTTGCATGCTGTTGATTATTGGCAACAAATTCCATTTAAAAAAAGCCAAAACCAGCAGACTATTGATCACTCTGTGCTGTGACTTTGCTGCAGTGGGATCGAACTTTACACCCTGCCAGCTGCCTAGTACAAAGCCTGCGTCATGTCCAAGTGCAGCAATGAGAGAAATGATCGGATAATAGAGTCCAGGATAACCCCGTGCCCCGCCTAGCTGTATAATCCAGGCTCCATCCTTGCCCGAGTCTTGTCTAGCATCTCTTGTTGGGTGCTGCAGGTGAGGAAGCAGCTGCCAGCTTTTTAAAGGAAACCAACAGCAGGTTGACAGAACACTAAAATTAAGTTTTTGCTACTTTAGGCATTTAAGATCGAAATGAGGAAATAGTGCCCGTCTTTACCTTTTCAATATCACTTTGTTTCCTTTTTATGTTTAAAACTGCTTTTAATAGCCTGCTTAACCAATGACCTACCAATGTTTTATAGAGGATAATCTCCTTCCAAGAGCACTGAAATTCATTCAAAACTGTTCAGTCACACTTAAAAACTTTAGTGGCAGTCACGGGTTCATATATACACTTACTGACCACATCATTAGTACCCGCTTGGATCCTCGTTTCCCTTTAGAACGTTCTTTGGAGCACAGATTTAACAAGGGGCTGAAAACGTTCTTCATATTTTGGTCCACGTTGACCTGATAGCATCACAGTTGCTGCAGATTTCTTGGCTGCACGTCTATGATGTGAATTTCGTGCTCCATGATATCCTGAAAGTGTTCTACTGGATTGAGACTGTGGAGGCCGTTTGACTGGCGTGAACTCCCTGGAATGTTCACGGAAGCAATTTGAGATACTCTGAGCTTTTGGTCCATAGTGGAAGCAGCCAGCAGGTGGGTCATAAAGGCATGGAGATCGTGGTGTTTCAGTGATGCTCAAAGTGCACCAAGAAAATACTCCCAGCACATTACATCACCAGCACCCGGAGGCATCCATGTTTGCACAGATTCTGAATTCTGCGGTGGGAATCAAGACTCTGACCAGGCAACATTTTCCAGTCTTTGATTGTCCAATTTTGGAGAGCCTGTGCACACTGCAGCCTCAGTTTCCTGTTTTGTGCTGACAGGAGTGACACCCAGTGCAGTGTTCAGCTGTTGTAGCCCCCTCTGCTTCAAGGTTCAACATGTTGCGCATTCAAAGCAGTCTGGCCATTCTCCTGAAATCAACAAGGCTTTTTCACCCACAGAACTGCTGCTTACTGATGTTCTTTTGCTGACCACTCTGGAAACCCTTGAGAAGCTTGTTTGGGAAAATGCCAGTAGATCAGCAGTTTGTGAAATACTCAGAGCAGCCTGCCCGGCACCAACAATCACGCCACGTTTAAAGTCACCTTCTGTCCACATTCTGGTGCTCAGTTTGAACAGCAGCACTTTATCTTGACCATCTACATGCCTAAATGCACCGAGTTGTGACTGATACAAATGTCTAATCAGCCAACATGCAGATACAAATCTGCACCTAATAAAGTGTTGTGCATGAAAAAACGAGTGAATAAATGAGTGCAAAGCTCTTCAAAAAAGCCAAGTTTGAAGAAACAGGCAGTAGTTTGGAGGCCCTGATTGCTTGTTTTCATGTTTTTGTCTGATTTGTTGATAATAAGAAACATACAAAAGGTCATATTTATTTTCAAGCTGATGCTAAAGCTCAGATTTAATGGACAGGTGCTGCGGTAACCCACGGATCTAAACAGCTTCCTCTTCCGTGCTGCAGGCTGTCTAGTGTCACAGCACAGTAACCAAACCGCTGCATGTGAATAATTCAGATATGAGTCATCCTCTCCTCTTCTCACAATTACCAATTAGGAGAAGAAAGAGCCCTGAAACGCATCGTTTATAAGTTCCAGTAGTGCAGACATTAATTTTTGCCCAAGTTAACCCGTCTGCTTGAGTTAGACATCAGGGTCCAGTTCAGAGGACGGGAGCAGCAGGGGGGCTCCTGCCACCGCAGAGTGCCGCCTTTTGAAAGGATTTCAAACAGTTCAGATGCCACCGAGGGGGCAGGAAGTACAATAGTGACGGCAATGCTCTTCCACACTCTAATCCCTTTGTCACGTTCAAGGATTAAAGTCCTTTAGCTGTGTTCATTAGTTTGTGTGTGTTTGTGTGTGTGTGTGTCAGTGAACCTTTGACAGCACCTGCTGCTGTATTGCAAGTTTTTAATGTTGCACCAACAAAACTGTGAAAACAGGAAAGCGCACAGAAACCCAAAACAGCTCACAGGAAATTCATTATTTCCTTCCGGTGAGAGAAGGATGAGACATTCAAAGTATTTGGTTTATGGTCCTTTTTTTGGAGGGGGGGGGGGGGGGGGTGTGGAAATAAATAAAAATTTTTTTAAATT